>OX453089.1:36835918-36933922 GCA_949708635.1 Hirtodrosophila cameraria
TGCTAAAATTTGCATTGATGCCTTACTTAATTAGATTTTTACTGGCACACTCGACAAGCGCATTCTTTCTTGTTTTTTTTTTTTAAATCCAGAATTACACTATGCAACAGCTAAAATGCATCCGGACATTAAGTAAATTTGCTGATGTCGTATGGGCCGCTGATCACGAACTTAATTTGTTTCTTTTTTCGTAGGTATTATTTTTTTTTAAAATTTAAAATTATTTTTTTCCAATTGGATTGTTTTTGATGTGAGTTTAAATATTACACTATTTCCTGCGTATAGCATGACCGATTTAAAATAATGAAAGTCAAATGAAGGTCAATATATGGGCCTACAAACAAGTACCTGACATTTAAGATAGTAATAGTAATAGTAATAGTTTTGGAGATATTGAGTCCAAACGTAAACATGCAATTTTTTTTTGAAAAATTTTTAGTTGCATTTTAACTTGAAATTTCAAGGAAAAGTCGAAAAAAAAAAATGCATCACGCTAAATTGTTTTTTGGGCATGTAGATTCATTAACAAAGTTTTGAAAAAGTCATCACTCGTTAAAATCTATAGTACAACTATAACCAAGCTAAAGCTGTTTGAACAATTCAATATTTTCTAAATTTTAACGTTTTTCCAGTTGCTGAGCGAGAGTCCAATTGGTTTAGTTGGAAAATTTAAAACAACTTAGTTGGAAAATTGGTCGAAAATGTTGATTTTCAAGATAACTCGACCAAACTTACCAATTCTGAGTTTAAGCATAATATATGCATTTTGACAAAATTATGTCAATATCGCCATAGGTACAATCGGTTGAAAATGGGTTGTATGAAAAACATTCTTGTTAATGAAAATATTTCAACCAAACTTACCAATTCCATCTCTTATCGCGTTTTTAACATGTTCTCAAAGTTTGATCAACATCGGATCAATATATTATATAGCATCCATATAGAAAATTATTTTTCAACCGATCGATCCTGTGGCAGCTATAGGACATAGCGGTCCGATATTGACGTTCCGCACGTTGCGCAAAAAGAGCTTCATTTTATTGTACCTTAGTTACTTTTGCAGTGTTCCGAAGGCAAAATTAATTTTATTATTTAAAATATATCTTATATTTATCAGAAAATACTTCGTCACAAAATTAGATATCAGAAGTTTTGTAGCATTTATATGCATCGTCCCTAGACTTTAACCTCGCGTAGAGGTGTTTCTATTTGATATCAGACATTTTTGGAGAGCAAAATAAAGTGCGATAGAGGGAGAAAGAGAGAGCAACATGTTGCTGAGTGTTGTTGGATACGTTTTCAGGGGCGGAGGTGGACGTGGCTATTCAATGTAACCAAAAGTTCAACATAAGTCATTCTCCAAAATTGTGTGATTCTAGCTATGTAGGTGTGAGAGATACAGATCTTGCTCATTTTCGGGGCGGGGTTGGGCGTGGTATAATGTAGCTTAGTCCAGTTTGTTGAAGAGCTCCTCAGTAGCCACAATGTCAAATTTAGTGAATTGCGTGGTAGGTTGTAAAGGAATAAGGGTGTGGGGGGGGGGGGATGACTTCCCGCACTACGAGTTGAACCCAGGTTATTTTGCAAAAAGAAGCACTCAGTAGTAGTAGTAGTAGAAGTAGTAGTAGGAGTAGGTACACTAAACAGCCAATATCTTGCGAAGACGAATTATGCCAGATATGTGTTACACATCAAAAGTTTCGGAATTTCAATGAATACAACATTTATAAATTTTATTAACATCGGTTAAGCCAATTTCTTTAAATTTACGAAAATGTACGAAAAAGGTTACTTTTTCTCTTGTTTTTCACCTGAGTGTTTTAAGAAAAAGCTGCCAAGGTTATCTTAAAGGCTCTTAAGAATATCTTTCCAATAAAATGTAGAACGTGTGTGCAGCTTCTTTGTTTTGGGAAATGTGGGCGTGTCAATTGAAGCGGTTTTTAGCGTATTCCCGCTAAACTAGCGGTTTTTCAGAAAAGTGGTAGAACAAACGTTTCTTGGGTTATGATGGAGAATGAGTCCACAAAAATCTAGATAGCTACCTCAACACGTTGATACAAATACACAAATAAAGTGACAACCTTTTCATCTCAATTTTGAAAATCCGCTCTAATTTGAAATGTTCATAACTTTTGAATGAATTTTCAGAGCTGGATGAACGAGATGTCATTCGATGCGTATTCAGAATTAGAACACTTCTGCGTTTTAAAAAACAAAGACCAAGAGGCTCCAACGGCCCCAATAGCTCCAATTCTTAAAATTGACAGAAGGAGGCATTTCCGACTATATAAACCATATATATTCTTGATCAGGATCAACAGCCGAGACGAACTAGACATGTCCGTCTGTCTGTCCGTCTGTCCGTATGAACACACAGATCTTAGAGACTATAAGAGCTAGAGACACCGAACTTGGCATGCAGGTTCCTGTATACCATACGCAGATCAAGTTTATTTCAAATTTCGGATGCGTAAATTTCAACACGATCGGATAAATACACCAAAGTTATGGAAGAACTGTCTCAGCAGGCAGAAACAACAGTTTGACATGCACTGTGCAAGTTGAGTACGCTGCTTGCTTGTGTTGCCGCTGAACTGCTTGAAATGAAAGTTGGGAGCAGGGAGTCTCGTAGTCGGGCACACTCGACTAGAGTATTCTTACTTGTTTTGTTTATGATCCGTTCAGTTTCAAACTTATTTAAAAAATTTCATACAAAAAATTCATTAATAACTGCTTACCAATTTTTCGGAAAATTTGGCGGAATGTGGGTGGAAAACAGACTTTTAACTTTTAATTTTATGCGTTTGACAGAGATAGGAACATCAAGCGGTATACTTTGCGTGCCTTTGAATATAGCTTTCTCGCTCTGCACAAAAAATGTTTAGTATATTTTGCTATGCGTGTGTACGCATACACTTGCAAAACGAGATACCACTCTCTCTGATTTTGCTCTGCACTCTTGATTCGTTCGCATACATACATATGTATTCACACAAACAGCAAAAGTGTCGTTTGCTTATGTATTTACGCTCTGCATTTTACTGCAGATGCATAAATTAAACTGATTTTCAGTTTGCACAAAACTAATTTTGTTTTCAAAATGCATGTAAAAATACATAAAATTAATACTTATTTTATTTAATAAAAAAAAAGTATTTCAATTGCGTAAAATTGGTGGAAATTGTATATGTGTATGTACGCATGCACTAAAAACTGAATTACCCGCTCTTTGCTTTTGCTTGGCACTGTTTATTCGTTCGCTTACATATTACCACAAACAGAAAAAGTGCATTTGTTTTTGTGTTTACGCTCTGCATAAACCAAACCAGGTGGAAAATGGGTGGTGAATAAGGCGAAAATTGAGGTTTTCTGTGATTTGCTTCAAATTCATTTTATACCATTTTTCCGAAAAATTCAACCCGCTTGGTTGATAGGGGTGGTAGAAAGGCAAAAGTTGACTTTTTGTGCGATTTGTTTCAGTCTCTCTTCAAAAGTTATTTTCAAATTTTGGAAAATCTACCCGAAGCTTCGGAACGTGGTCTGTAAACTGTTGCATGCAACCTTTTGTTCGGGAACTTATATATACGGGCGGGACGGGAAAGGAAAGGCACCCGCGACAGGCAGGATGTAATCGAATTTGTTTCCCGTTTCCAATTCTACTTCGAACTCAAATTTAAAGGTCTGTCTAAAAATCGTTGCGTGTGTTTTATTGAGAAATATTAAGAAAGTTCAAAGATTTGGAATAGCGGTACATATATTCTAGCAGTTAATATAGTCGGAAATGCCTCCTTCTGCCTCCTTCTTGTAACTCCCTTTTTGTTATTTTTAATGGGCACAGGGGGTACAACATTCCCATTAAAAATGGGAAAAACTATGTATATTCTTGATCAGGATCAACAGCCGAGACGAACTAGCCATGTCCGTCTGTCTGTCCGACTGTCCGTCTGTATGAACGCGTCGATCTCAGAGACTATAAGAGCTAGAGACACCACTTGGAGGTTCCTGTATACCATACGAAGATCAATTTTTTTTTTTTCATATTTTGGATGCACCCCCCGCAACCCCTGCAAGCCGCAAAAAACTCCCACAGCTACAATTTCAAAGATTTAGCTTTGACTTTTGGTACGCATATATGTTGTATCAATGTTGATTAGCTGCGTAAACTGCGTCATTAAGATCGGATAACATATCCCAAATTTATGAAAGAATCTACTACCCCCGTCTCAGCAGGCAGAAACTACAGTTTGATATGCACTGGACAAGTTAAGTGCGCTGCTGGCTTGCGTTGTCGCAGAACTGCTTGAAGTGAAAGTTGGGAGCACGGAGTCTCGTTGTCTCGCACACTGGCCTAGAGCATTTTTACTTTTTCTTTTTTAAAGCTCTTACGTGTGATGATGCGCTTTAAGAATATCCAGTCCCTAAAAAACGTAAAAAAAAAACAAATATATATTTTTTTTGTAATACTCTTGCAGAGAGTATTTTAATTTTGTCACGAAATGTGCAACACATTAAAGGAGACGTCTCAGAAAAAAAAATTGTTTATTCGTGATCAGCATCAGATCGGACCACTTTCACGTATAGCTGCCAAAGAAACGATCGGTTGAAAAATTAGTTTTTGTATGAAAAACTTATTTGTTTTTCAAGATAACTCAAACAAACTCACTTAACCTAAGTTTAAAGATGGAAATCGGGCGACTATATCTTATAGCTGCTATAGGAACAATTCGTTGAAAAATAGGTTTTCTTATGCAAATCTTTGCTGCAAGGGTATATATCTTCGGCACGCCGAAGATAACATTTCTTTTTTTCTTCTCTTTATCCTGCATCTATGGATGGGATGCTCAAAAGTTCGACGTGGAGATGGATCTCCATCAGGAACGAGTGGAAAAGAAACTGAACGGAAATTCACTTCCATGAGAGAATGACAGTTCGACAGCCGAGAGAGCGTTTGCAGTTGTGCGATAATACCCAAATCTAACCGATATTTACTAACTATATTAAATAATATTACGTGCTATTGATAAATATACTAGAATTTTAAGCAACATAAAAAACTTTTTTGCATTAGTAAAAATGATTATATTTTAACAAACTAATATATATAAATTTACATAGATTTAAATAATAAATAATTTTATTTGAAAGTTTGGAAAATTCTTTACAAAATACATTACTCAGACTTTCAAATCGATTCATACGAGTAAAAGTTATTGATATTTGATTATTTTAATGCAACAACATTTAGTCCTTTTTAACATGCCAAAGACGAAATACACTTTTTACTATAAACTGTATATGTATTCTTGATCAGGATCAACAGCCGAGACGAACTAGCCATGTCCGTCTGTCTGTCCGTCTGTCTGTCTGCATGAACGCACAGATCTCGGAGACTATAAAAGCTATATACACCAAACTTAGCACGCAGGTTCCTGTATACCATACGCAGATCAAGTTAAATTCAAATTTCACAGCCACAATTTTAAAGATACAGCTTTGATTCTTGGTACACATATATGTTGTATCAATGTTGATCAGCTGTGTAAATTTCATAAAGATCGGATAACAAACACCAAACTTATGAAAGAATCTATTACCCCCGTCTCAGCAGGCAGAAACAACAGTTTGACAGGAACTGGACACGTTAATTGCGCTGCTTGCTTCTGTTACCGCTGAATTGCTTATTTGTAAGATTCGTCTAATCAAGTATCATTATATGGATATCCATTATTTTAGCATGAATCCATAAGTTCTTTCATGCTTTGCTGATTCATAAGCAATGCTGCTTCGATACCACTTGGTACCGATTCTGCTTGCCGGGGCAAACTCAGTATTCCAGGTACGGATTGTGGAATTGTTGTTCTCGGAGGTTTTGCGAGAGATACTCCTTCTATGTTGCTTGCGGAGGCAAGGAATGTTCGTGGATCTGCAGATTGCTGAAGATTACCTCTTGCGGTGCTAGCAAATGAGATTTCTGGTGTAATTTTGCTAAATGTATTATTGTTTGAGCGAAGTGCGCTCGAAAAGAAGACGCCTGGAGTACTTTGAGAGGGCACGCATGTTGGCTGGCCATGGTTAACTTTGCGTTGCCTTAACTCTTAGCACACAGGGCATTCCAAGTAGTTTGCAGTGTGATTCCCGAAACAGTTACTTCATTTTTTTTTGGTGAAGGATCTGTTTTGTTTGCTTTGTAGGACACCGTTTCGTATAGATTTCCACAGGCTACGCAGACAGCACGCGAAGTGCAGTATTTTTTTGTGTGGCTAAATTCTTGGAAATTTGTGAACTGTTCTGGGCTTTTGCGGTTGTGTGACTCTTCTAAAGTAATTTTTCGATTTAGCAAGTATTCAAGCTTGTAGATTGGATGAACGGTGTTTTTGGCTCTGGTTCAACCTTAAACATCGGCTGTGGTTCTTTCTGTTTGTTTATAATATTTATGGCGACCTTTGCGTTGAATTTCTTCAATGAATATTCAGTCCAGGTGGAGTGGGGGAAATAGAGCTTACTCCGTCGAAATTACTTGATGTCATTAAACGTTTTGCTGGCTCCGGAGAGACAAGATGCAAAGTACACTCCCTGTCATAAGTATTTTGACAAAAGAATAAGGAAAATGTACTCATAATTTGAACTTACTTGATGTATATTTTTGCATTAATGGGAAGGTCATTTGAATTCCGTTTGATAGATACAAAACTTTTCTTAACCCATTGAGTACCAATTTGAAATTTTCGAACTTTTGTGAAGGGGTGGTTGCGATAACGAGCTTTTTCGTTAACCCTTAATTAAATAACAACAAATCTGTGGAAAAAAACTGCGTTCATACAGACGGACAGACGGACGGACAAACGGACGGACAGACGGACATTTCACAAACCCAATATAGTCTTTTTTTTTTTCAAAAAAATTATTGTATGTATTGTTTTTTAAAAACGAATATGCTATGCGCAAGCTATCTTCAATTATTTGAACTCACTTTAAATTAAATTCTAGTTGAAAAAAAGTTTTGAAAATTTTGTAAAAGAAAGTTTACCTAAGAAAAAAAAAAAAGAAAAAGAAAAGCCTCCAATTGTGGCACAGTGTAATCTGTCATATCATAAAAGTATTCATATTTGCTCTCATATCGTCATATCTGTTTCAAAAGACACATATGGGATATGACTTTTTCGTTATATTATGCCAACAATATTAGATATGACACAAATATGTTCTGATTCGTGTCACGTGTTTCCACTAAAGAATATGATACAATATGACAATATTAGTCAAATCCTGAACATGACAACTTTTTAAGGCCGTTACCACAAACAATATGACATTATGACAATAAAATGTGACAATATGATACAATACGCCTGCGGAAACCCAGCATAAGTAGAAAATCACTTTTGCAATCAAGCTTTTTTTTTTAAAACCTGAAATTTTAATTTAAAATTTTCAGTTTAAGACTTAAGCGGCTTTAAGCGGCTAAGCGAACAGGAATTTTGAAAAGTGATATACTGGTGGATTTTATTTTAAGAATCCGATATCTGGTTTCGAAGATATTGACAATTATCTGAGTTTACCTGTTTGAAAAATCGGAAATCCAGCTTTTTCCATTTAACTCAAAAACGAGCTCTCGAACTTTTTTTTTTTTTTTAATATTTTCGGATCCAGACACTGCTTTACCTTATATATATACAGATAGATTTGTCAAATAGCTAATTGCATAGCCATCTTTGATAGAGCTTTTACAAAGTTATTAAAAAGCTTTCTAGTTTAATATGTAACGGTGTCAGAATAATTTCGTCCTTTTCTACGAGTGGCTCGAATCTTACTAGGTGTGTTCGTTCAGGCCAATTCTGTCTACAATAATGATCCTTACGTGCCTGACTTTCTCATTTACATAAGATTCACATATATTTTTGCGACAAATTTGAGGCAAACTCTTTGGTACAACCGGAAATATCGCCTTAACGATTAGTCCGATTAAATAATGATACGAGAGTAAAATAAATTCAATTTATTTAAAATTAAGAAACCCATTCTGGAGATATTAACATTTTTCTAAAGTCACTTGCGAAGCTATTGAGAAAACAATATTTTTTGTTTATCTCGAAAATGGTTACATTATTTAAATTTTGACTTAATTTTTATACTCTATTTTCCAAAATGGAAAAAAAGAGTATATTGGGTTTGTGAAATGTCCGTCCGTCCGTCTGTCCGTCCGTCTGTCCGAATGAACGCAGTTTTTTTTCCACAGTTTTGAAGCTAGAGCATCCAAACTTGGCATACATGTTGGTATATACCATAGTAAGACAAAGTGTCAAGATTCCCCACCCACCCCCACCCCTTCCCCCACAAACCGCAAAAACCTATATTTTCCACAGTTTTACAGCTAGAGTAACCAAATTTGACATAAAGACTACTGACCACATCCTTGACCGACCTGCCAAAAAAATATATGCCACGCCCACTACCGCCCTCCCAAATGAGCTAAACCTGTATCTCCTACACCCTTATAGCTAGAAACCCCAAATCTTGCAGTATGACTCCATTTGAACTCTTCGATAGATTGCAGAAAAAAAAATTTGACACGCCCACCCCAGCCCCAGTAAACGAGCGATCATTTTGCCAAGCACCCGTCTCGATCTGCTTTGGACGTTTGCAGCGTTCTGCACTTAGTAGAAAGAATTTTATGGTTCTAAGCATATATATATAAGTAGTCTTTAAAAGAATTTAATTTAATATACGTACAGAAAACACAGTATATCGCAGTCGGGTGAGCCCGACTGCAACGTTCTTACTTGTTTTTACTTAAAGAATGACTCTAAGATTGTCAAGATCCTATCATTTTTGTAAATTATTCTACCCTCTCTTGTGATAAGCTCACAGCCGCCTCCAAATAGAGCGAGTCACACTAAAAATGAATGTTCTCATTATTCACTGATCCCATTAAAAATGGGAAAAAGGCAGTTATAAAGTACTGCAAATGTGTGTAATAGGCAGAAGGAGACATTTCCGACTATATAAACTATACATATTTTTGACCAGCATCATCAGCCGAGACGAACTAGCCATGTCCGTCTGTCTATTCGTATGAACGCAGTTTTTTCCACAGTTTTGAAGCTAGAGCAACTAAACTTGATAAACATATTGGTATATATCATAAGTAAACAAAGTGTCAATTGATTGGATAAAAATAATTTTGATACGCACACCCCCGCCCTTGCCATCGAGCAAAGTTTGTTTCTCCGAAACCCGACTGGCCAACCAACTTTAAATTTATATCAAAACTTGAAAGTTTTGATCAAAAATATAATTGCCCCGCTCACTTCTAACTCCGCAAAGAATCTAAATAAAGGAGTATATTGCAGTCGGGTGCATCAGACTGCAGCGTTCTTACTTGTTATTTTATGAGAACTTACATTTAAATCAAAACTATCATTATGCGAACCGTCGTATGCATATCCAGTGATATCGCCGTCCTCTTCTCCCAAGTAAGCATCCCAATTTGTTTCTGAAGCTGGGGCTGTTATCTCTCTTCGAATAGGGATTTCGTTGTTTCTATATTCTTCAGCTGCTCTATTTAATTGAAATTGAATATCATCTAGAGTTGTCAAACTGCAAAAGAACAATGATTCTTAAATATTATAAAACTAGAAAAAGGTAGTAACTAATTGTATTTATTTTATTATATATTTTTATTACGTAAAACTAGCCTCTTAATCCGAAAAAAAAAAAAAAAATGTTAAAAAAAAAAAATAGATTTCAAACGGAAAAAAACATTTGAAAATTGTTTTTTTTTTAGTCCATATCTCAAATTAAAACAAAACAAAGGATATTTCATAAAGTCGATCGACAAATAATGAAATTATTAGCTCTTTAGTAAAAATGAGAACATTAATTTTTAGTGTGACACGCCCTGTTTGGGGGCGGCTATGAGCTAATAATATGAGAGGGGAGAACAATTAAAAATGGGAAAAAGGGAGTTATAAAGTACTGCAAATGTGTGTAACAGGCAGAAAGAGGCATTTCCGACTATATAAACTATATATATTCTTGATCAGTATCAACAGCCGAGAAGAACTAGCCATGTCCGTCTGTCTGTCTGTCTGTCCGTCTGTCCGTATGAACACACAGATCTCGCAACCCCCCGCACCACATCAAATTGCAAAAATCTCCTACACCCACAGTTTTAAAGATGAAGCTGATTTTTGGTACACATATCTGTTTAATCAATGTTGATCGGATGTGTAAATTTCATTACGATCGGGTAAATAGCACCAAAGTTATGGAAGAATCTATTTCCCCCGTCTCAGCAGGCAGAAACAACAGTTTGAAATGCACTGGACAAGTTAAGTGCGCCGCTTGCTTGTGTTGCCACTGAACTGTTTGAAATGCAAGTTGGGAGCAGGGAGCCTCGGAGTCGGGCACACTCGACTAGAGCATTCTAACTTTTTTTTTTTAATTTTCTATTTTGCTATATTATTTCAAGGAAATTTGGTATATACAAGGGGGTCAAAAGTATTTGCACAATGTCCCTTTTTTTTGAGCTTTCTGCTTTTGTACCCAGATACCAAAATAACGATTATTGTCGTGTTTCTACATCTATGCAGAAGCAAATGAAAGAAAAGTTTAAAATTATAACTGTTCATGGGCTAGAAATGTAAGCGTTGAACTGATGCTTATCAGTTGTCAAAAGTATTTACACTAGAGCTCGGCTGCCGCAGCAGCAGAGAATCAAGAATCGGTTTTGCCTTCGTGTCTGTTGTAAACGTACAAAAACGCATTCAAAAAATGAGATTTACCTGGTTTACACACATTTACTTCGCGTCAGAATTATTTGCACACAACAATGGAGAACAATTTCTAAAAATGCTCGGATCTTTACAATTTAAGAGTTATTCTTTGAGTGAAATCGCAGCTTATTTCGAAAATGAAGTCAAAATTAAAAAAAATGTGTTCGAGATATTCAAAAATGTACAGTTTTTTTTCAATAGCTTCGAAAGTGACTTTAGAAAAATGAAAATATCTCCAGATTGGGTTTAACGGATTTAACAGCTACCAGACCGTTGCAGCTTGAAACTGCATTTTTGAAAGTTTTCACTACAGAAGCAAATGAGCCTTGCCCACTTATAAATTAAAATGTACAAAAGAATTAAGTAACTGAAAGTTTCCTGCATAGTTCAAATGTTTCGTTAATTGTACGAAATTTCGTAAAACGCATATCGCGCACAAAATATATTTCGTAAGAAACGTACGAAAGAATTTCGTAACTTCCAAACTTACAACTAATTTCGTAAAATTCACAATGTATTTCGTACATATTACGCAATTTGAAAATGTAAACTAAAATTTCGTAAATAATACGAAATATTTCGTACAATATAAAACTGAAAAAGAGCAAAAATGACTCTCTCTCTGTCGCTGCGAGCTGCTCGGCTGCCACGTACGAGTTGTTCGGCTGTTCGGCATTTTACCCGATTGCTTTCTACGTGCGCGCCGCTGGCATTTCGTGAATTAGGATCAGTGCGAGCGATAATTTTTGTGGAGAGTGAATCTGCAGACTTAAAAGGTAAGTATTACAACTAAAGTGAATAAAGTAAAGCGTTTTAAATAAAGTGTTTTGAATAAAGTATTTTAAATGTCAGGTACTTGTTTGTAGACCCATATATTGACCTTCATTTGACTTTCATTATTTTAAATCAATCATGCTATACGCAGGAAATAGTGTAATATTTAAACTCACATCAAAAACAATCCAATTGGAAAAAAATAATTTTAAATTTAAAAAAAAAAATAATACCTACGAAAAAAAAAAACAAATCAAGTTCGTGATCAGCGGCCCATACGACATCAGCAAATTTACTTAATGTCCGGATGCATTTTAGCTGTTGCATAGTGTAATTCTGGATTTTTAAAAAAAAAAACAAGAAAGAATGCGCTTGTCGAGTGTGCCAGTAAAAATCTAATTAAGTAAGGCATCAATGCAAATTTTAGCATTATTTGAGCCTACTTTACTCAGTTACAGCGTATCCTAAGGGAACACTTTTTTCTTCAAATTATTTTTAGTCTGATTGGGTTTTCCCAATCAATTGTTTGACCTGTTTTTACTATTTTTACTCCCTGTTCCCATTAAAAATGGGAAAAAGGGAGTTATAAAGTACTGCAAATGTGTGTAACAGGCAGAAGGAAGCATTTCCGACTATATAAACTGTATATATTCTTGATCAGCATCAACAGCCGTGACGATCTAGCCATGTCCGTCTGTCTGTCTGTCTGTCCGTCTGTCCGTATGAACACACAGATCTCGGAGACTACAAAAGCTAGAGACACCAAACTTGGCATGCAGGTTCCTGTATACCGTACGCAGATCAAGTTTATTTCAAATTTCGGATGCACCCCCCCGCACCCACGCAAATCGCAAAAGACTCCCACAGCCACAATTTTAAAGATAAAGCTTCGATTTGATGAGCTGTGTAAATTTAATCACAATCGGATAAATAGCACCAAAGTTATGGAAGAAGCTATTACTCTACTATTAAATGGAAGTTGGGAGCAGGGAGTCTCGTAGTCGGGCACGCTCGACTAGAGCATTCTTACTTGTTTTATTTATTAGATACTGGTAGTTAGTTTTATTCATAAGTCGTTAATACCAAAATCGGTCATAGTGAAAACCAAATTAAGTAAATATTCTGGATTAGGAGGACGACCAATTCCTATGTATGGAAAGTTTAATTATTCCCTTTTTTTAATTTTTTTGAAAAGAAAGAAAAAAGAGTATATTGGGATTGTGAAATGTCCGTCTGTCCGTCCGTCCGTCTATATAAAAGCAGGTTTTTTCCACAGTTTTGAAGCTAGAGCAACCAAACTTGGTATGCATGTTGGTATATACCATAGGCAGACAAAGTGTCAAGATCATGAATTTTGTTGCCCTATAAATAAGATCAAAAACATGTTCAACAGGCCCAACCAAATTTAAATTGATGGCAAAACTTGAAAGATTTGAGCAAAAATACAATTGCCACGCCCACTTCTGACTCCGCAAAGAGGAGAAAAAAAAAATATATCGCAGTCGGGTCCATCCGACTGCAACGTTCTTACTTGTTTAAATTGTGGCTGTGGGAGTCTTTTGCGATTTGTGAGGGTGCGGGGGGATGCATCCGAAATTTGAAATAAACTTGATCTGCGTGTGGTATACGTGAACCTTCATGCCAAGTTTGGTGTCTCAAGCTCTTATAGTTTCCGAGATCTGTGTGTTCATACGGACAGACGAACAGACAGACAGACGGACAGACAGACGGACATGGCTAGTTCGTCTTGGCTGTTGATCCTGATCAAGAATATATATATAGTGTATATAGTCGGAAATGTCTCCTTCTGCCTGTTACACACATTTGCAGTACTTTATAACTCCCTTTTTCCCATTTTTAATAGGAACACGGAGTAAAATGGGTCACAGAAAATGATTCTTAAGACGCGACTAAATTCTACATTTGTTTAGACTAAAGTCAAAACATATGTCAGGTGGAAGCTGGTTGTTTGTATTTAAGGCCCTTTTTATAGGCTCATTTTTGGCATAGACGGTTCTATGCGTACACAAATTGAAAGGCAACATATTAATCTAATATGCTCAAGTAAGGCTGAAGAGTCAATAGTTCCGACCACAAGATCATTAATAAAAGTAAGGGCTGCTATGGCACGTCTATCTTCAAGTGTAGAAAGGTGTACTAGACGGTATCTACATCAATAAGAAGGTGCAGGATCCGAAAGTTTAAAGGCCGTAAGGCAAATTTCAAAAACTGTTTTTGAAGGCGCTCCAATCTGTTAGAGTGAAAATCTGCAGAAGGGTTCCAAATAAAAGAGGCATATTCCAATATTGACCTTACAAAAGCAGAATACAAAGTCAGTCTAGTATATGGATCATTAAACTGATAAGAATTTCGTTTCACAAACCCAAACATAGCATACGCCTTTGGCAAAATGTGGCTAATGTGCTCTACAAACTGAAATTTGGAATCAAAGAGAACTCCCAAGTCTAGAAATTCAGTCTTTAGAGCCAAAATATGGCCAACTAAAGAGTAAGATGATAAATGAGGCAATAAAATTGTACTAAAACAGATATGAAAACACTTAGTCCGAGTTAGCAAAAGTTGGTTTCTGCTGCACCAGACTGCCAAATTGGATAAATCAGCCTGCAAATTCTCTCAATCTAACTGCGACCGAATACATTTAAATATTTTTAAATCATCCGCATACAAAAGATATTCTGAAAACTGGAAGCAGTTACCAATTTCATTAATAAACAGTGTAAATAAAAGCAGACCTAGCGAGCTCCCTTGTGGCGCACCAGAAGATGCAACAAAAGGAACTGAAAAGTTGTTATTTATGCTTACTCTATACGAGCGTCCACTAAGGTATGAACTAAGCCATCTCAATATAGCAGAGTGAAAGCCCAAGTTTTTTCAGAAGTGCACTATGACAAACTTTATCAAAGGCTTTTGCAAAGTCCGTATAAACAGTATAAACTTGACAGTGTTGTGCTTTAATACAAAACTTATAAAAAACCGCTAAATTTGTTACAGTACACCTACCAGTCAAAAATCCATGCTGTCTAGTGTCAAAATATGGTTTACAAATAAAGGCAATGTGGTTAACAATGATGCGCTCGAAAAGTTTGGAAATGTTACTAAGTTAAGCTATGTATCTATAGTTTTGTGCATCACATTTGCGACCACCCTTAAATATAGGCGTAATTGTAGCATTTTTCCACTTGCTAATAAATACACCTTCAGAAAGAGATTTAGAAAATATTATTCGCAATGGCACGCAGAGTGCGCTAATGCATGACTTAAGAAATAATGATGAGATACCATCAGAATCAGCTTTTGGCGAACTGTTGAAATGCATGATGCCTTCAAAAAGATCATCATCATTTATACTAATATTACCTATGTTGAAAAGTGATGGAATAGAACTAAGTGTAAGTTCATCATTCCAATCAACATTTGGTTCAAAATTTGCGCTGAAAAACATGCCAAATAGGTTAGAAACACCTGAATCAGTACATGCTGACAGCGAACCAAAAGTCATTGAGGAAGGAACAGTGGCAGATGATCTTTTCGAATTAATAAAAGTCCAGAACATTTTAGGGTAGGATTTTATCCCACTTTCGATGCTAGTTATGTATTAATTATATACAAATTTGTTAAGAAACTCGAACTCACGCTTACCTCTTACTTACTATAATTCTTATAAAATTTATTGCGCAGATTTTTAAGGTTTTTTAGACCTCTAGTGTACCAGGGCAATTTCTGCGAATAGTGCCTTTTCTTACAATGATTAAAATTAAAATTGAAGCTATGATTAGTCTGTTGCGAATGAATAAAATTTGATAGCAAGTAATAAAGGAACATAATGCATGTCATTGAGATCAATTATAGATTATAGCTGAATTAATAAAAATTAAGTCTAAAATTTTATGCAAATTATTAAAAAATATATTTATTTGGGTTAGGCCCATACTTAATACTTCAACAACAACTGCGAGGCAAGACGAGCGTAGGTATTATCATAACTGTATGAAGCAACTCGGCGACAC
Source organism: Hirtodrosophila cameraria (assembly GCA_949708635.1). Taxonomy (NCBI): domain Eukaryota; kingdom Metazoa; phylum Arthropoda; class Insecta; order Diptera; family Drosophilidae; genus Hirtodrosophila; species Hirtodrosophila cameraria. The sequence goes on from OX453089.1 coordinate 36,851,499, forward strand.
CAAAAATGCGTGCAGGTGATGAGAGCGCCACTCTTAGATAAGTGCAGCACTGCGATAAAGAGAAGAAAATAAGAGCGGCAGCAGAATACGAAATATTAACAACCTCAGCGCAGCGATTGACATCAAAGGCAGAGGCAGATAGCATTTGACGAAATGGTTGTTGTAGTTGTTTTGGTTTTTTGAAATTGGCGAAGAGTGTTGATTAGTTGGCAAAATTGGCGTAGAAGGGAGTGGACAAATGTCTGCAACAGTATTAATTGCAGTGATGTCATCATCCTGTTTAGGTCTATGCACAAATTTAGCAACTTTCACAGATATAGGCCAGAATGCATTGTTAAAACAAGTAAGAATACTCTAGTCGAGTGTGCCCGACTACGAGACTCCCTGCTCCCAACTTGCATTTCAAGCAGTTCAGCGGCAACACAAGCAAGCAGTGCACTTAACTCGTAAACTGCTTGTCAAACTGTTGTTGCTGCCAGCTGATACGGGCGTAACACAAGCAAGCATAATAGATTCTTCTATAACTTTGGTGCTATTTATCCGATCGTGTTGAAATTTACACATCCGAAAGACATTGATTAAACATACAAGTGTACCAAAAAGTAAAGCTTTATCTTTAAAATTGTGGCTGTGGGAGTCTTTTGCGATTTGCGGGCGTGCGGGGGGGTGCATCCAAAATTTGAAATAAACTTGATCTGCGTATGGTATACAGGAACCTGCATGCCAAGTTTGGTGTCTCTAGCTCTTATAGTCTCTGAGATCGACGCGTTCATACAGACGGACAGACAGACGGACAGACAGACGGACATGGCTAGTTCGTTTCGGCTGTTGATCTTGATCAAGAATATATATAGTTTATATAGTCGGAAATGTCTCCTTCTGTCTGTTACACATTATTTTTTATTTTATTTTATTTTATTTTATTTATTGTCAACTAAAAAACAGTCGACACAATTTAAAGCAATTTTAGAGAAATTACAAATTCTAAATATAAGAAATTAAAAATAAATTTGTACTTTAAATTAAAATTAAAAAAAATTATAATTAAAATTAAAATTAACTGGGATACAAATAGTAAAAATAGGTCAAAAAATTGATTGGGAACACCCAGCAAAACCCAATCAGACCAAAAATAATAAAAAGAAAAAAGTAAGTAAAAATTAGTTGGCAAAAATTGTTAACTACGAGCTAAATAAGTTAAAATAGAGTTTTTAATAATAAGAAGAGAGGATTCAGAATTAAAAACACGAAAAAGTCTATTATAATCAGCACAAAGTACTCGAAAAGGTTCATGCAAGGCATAGTCACTAGTACAACGAGAAAGATTAAGTGGAACAAAGTTACGGGTAGGTCGAGAAGGAACTGAAAAATTTATTTGGCTCATCAACATAGAGGAGTCGATTTCACCATTTAGTAATCTAATTACAAACATTACACCAAGCATAATACGACGATTAGTTTAAGAGGGGAGGTTAATCAATAGTAGTCTACTAGCGTAAGGAGGTAGGTCAATGCCTGAAACCCAGTTGAAACCTCGCAAAGCGAATAGCAAAAACTTCTATTGAACAGATTCTACTCTGATCTGGTGAATTGGGTATTGAGGAGCCCAAACACAAGACCCATATTCTAGAATTGGACGAACAAGAGCGGTATAGAGTGTTTTAGTTGTATAAGGATCATCAAATTCTTTGGCCCACCGTTTGATAAACCCAAGAACTTGAATAGCCTTATTAACTGTCACTTTAATATGAGAATCGAATTTTAACTTATGGTCAAGAAGTAAACCTAAATCCTTCACTTCAGTTGACCTTTCAAGCGGCACCCTGTCAAGCGTGTAGCTATTAAGCTGAGGTAAGCTTCGATAAAATGACATTATCTTACACTTAGAGCTGTTCAGCTGAAGCAAATTAACTTCACACCAAGAGAAAAAAGAATCAAGATCGGCCTGTAGTAAAAAACAAGAGGACAAGTCATTATACGTTAAGTATAGCTTCACATCATCAGCATACATCAGTATATGAGAGTGTGATATGATGGAGGGAAGGTCATTAATAAAAAGATTAAAAAGCAAAGGACCTAGATGACTACCTTGGGGAACGCCAGAAGTGACCAGGACAGGAGTAGATAGAAAAGTTTTGAAAATAACTTTTTGGGTCCTATTATTTAAATAGTTAGAAATCCAAGAAAGAAGGTTGGGAGGAAATCCGATAAGGTGGAGCTTATGAAGCAAGAGATAGTGGTTAACAGAAGCAAAAGCCTTACTGAAGTCAGTGTAAATTGCATCAGTTTGCATTTTCCTCTGAAATCCTTTAATAACAAAAGAAGTGAATTCAAGTAGGTTAGTAGTGGTAGAACGACGCTTAACAAAACCATGCTGGGAAGGACAAATGATAGAGCTACATAAATGTTGCAACTGAGATGTTATAATTTTCTCTAACAACTTAGGAATTGCAGACAATTTGCAAATACCTCTATAATTTTTTACATCTGACTTTGAACCGTGCTTATGAAGAGGAATGATAAAGGATTCCTTCCAAAAAACAGGAAAAGAGCAGGAGTCAACAGATAGTGAAAATAATTTAAGTAAAGGCTTACAAAGAGATCCAGCACAATATCTTAGTATACATCCAGGTACTCCATCAGGACCAGGTGAATACCCAGGTTTAATTGAATGAAGTTCACTAAGCAGTGAACTTTCCGTGATCGCAGGACCAAAAATACAATTAGACCTTTGTAAAGGATAAGGATAAGGTGTGTTAGATGGGTAGTTAGTAAAAGTGTAAGTGGATTGAAAAAACTTTGCAAACAAATCAGCTGCATGCTGAGCTGAGTTTGATTTAGTATTTTCATAAAATACAGAGTGTGGCAACAAAGAAGATTTGCGTTTCGCATTCACAACGTTATAGAACTGTCTAGGATCCTGAGTGAACTGCTGCTTACAGCGTAGCAGATAATCTTTATAGCATAGCGAATTATGCATCATAAAATTTGATCTAGCGACCATATAATGAGAAAAATCAGAAGGATTACCGGATCCCTTAAACTTTTTGTAATACCTTGATTTCAAATTTTTAAGGCTCGTTAATTCTCGAGAAAACCGGGGAGGCCTGTTAAGCCTCACAGGATACGCAAGAGGAACGCAAGCATCCAAAAGCGAATTCAGTGTACTATAGAAGATTAAAATGGCAATATCCATATTTGCACAAGAGTATAATTGGGACCAGTCAGTTTGAAATATTAAATAATTAAGTTTTACAAAGTCTGCTTTACGAAAACATCGTAATTTTGCTGTTGGATGAGCAGCAATAGGCTCAAAGTTAGAGAGTTCTATAGAAAGATCTAAGGTAGGATGATAAGGATCTTCAGGAAATACAAGGGGATCAGTACGAGAAATTAAACTAAAGGATGGGTCAGATAAGAAAATTAAATCAAGGATGCGGTCGTTACAGTTTCGCACATGATTTAATTGAGAAAAAGACAACTCGTGCAGGCCATCAATAAATTCGTGCGAACTAGATGGCACCAAAACACTTGGGCTAGTGGACCAAACAACATCAGGCAAATTAAAATCACCACAAACAATAAATAAATCCCTATCAGAAAGCATAGTGGAAACTGATTGAATAGAAGAAAGATGAGACTGGTAGATAGATAAGTCAGATTGAGGAGGAATATACGAACAAGTAATGAAAATTGAAAAGTTTTTCATCAGGATTTTGACACACAGAAACTCAATGTCTAGAAGGCAAGGAATTGAAATTTGTTCCGATGAGATATCAGAATCTACAGCGATAAGGACACCACCACCTAGTCGCGATAAACGATCACATCTAAACGAGGAAAACCTATTAGCGAAAATTGAGGAATCAGGAATATCGGGTTTTAACCAAGTCTCTGAGAAAACAAGAATATTGCTTTCAAAAGCGAGACTAAAGCCCTCTTACATTCTGATAGGTTAGTAGAAGGGAAGATATCAGTTTTTTGGCGATGCATTAGAAGATGAGGAAGCTTGTAAGGAATGGGAAACAGGTGGGATAGATATTGGCAAACGCTGAACACGGTTTCTAGGCTTAAATTCATGAACAATCATATGAGGTGGCCAAAAGTTTTGATCACAAATGATTGCAAATGAATCTAGAGGAACACTAATTTTAAACGAAGCTATTTCACGGGGACTAGAAAAATTAAATTTAGAGATAGAAACGCTAGCTGAAGATTTACTAGCTATAAACGAAGCTATAGATTCACAAGTGGTGTCAGGCGATAGCCTAGACACAAACACTTGCTTCCGCGGGGGAACAACAGAAAGAGTTGAGACTGGTACAGTCGAAACAGAAGGAGTTGAGATACTCAAAGATGCTTCTTTACGACCAGAAGCCGCCGGATATACAGAATTCGGTGCGACTAGGCGAATGGAGGTAACTAGACTAGTGGATAAAGTTGCGGGCATATCCACAGCCACAGTAGGATTAGAAGCTGGGACAGGGGGGATAGCAAGGGGAGATGGTGAAGGAGTACATACCGGAGAAATTGCAGGAGATGGAGAAAGCGATGCATCAAGGTATTGAGGGGTTGCCAGAAGAGTAGAAGGTGGCAGGGTAGAACCGGAGGGCAGTGAGGAGGGCGCATCTGCGGAGGGAACATCCAAAAATTGAGACTCCAATTGGCGCCTAGGTGGAGTCTCAAATTTAAAATTGTTGAGCAAGTCAATGCTCGAATCCAGGTCAGAAGTAAAGAGTTTGGCCGCTTTGTTCAATTTTACAAATTGATTTTTAACGGAATTATACATCCGGGAGAAATCAATCTGCTTGACAATGCACGCAGGGCAAGACCAAGTCAAACCACCATGGTCCTTTTTGGCCTTGGTAGAAATCTTTTCGCCATCTCGACCAGAAATCCCCGCACATTTAGCATGCATAAGGCTACTACACAACCAACAAAAAACATATTGCGGTGGTGCAGCATCGTCAGACTGCTTAAATGTGCACGGATTTTTACAACACATTGACATAATTACTACCGGGGTCAAAACAATAACAAATATGAAAGAGAAATCAACAGATTTGAGAAGAGCACAAGGCAAACGAAAACTGCGCACTTAAAGAGAGCAACAGACAATTTATCACAAGAATATGAAAAAACATGTAAGAATGTTGCAGTCGGTTGCACCCGACTGCGATATACTTTTTTTTCGCCTCTTTACAGAGTCAGAATTGTATGTTTAGTAAAATCTTTCAAGTTTTACCATAAATTTAAATTTGGTTGGGTCAGTTCTAAAGGTTTGGAAGGAACAAACTTTGTTCGATTGCAAGGGCGGGGGTGGGCGTGGCCATATAATTTGTATAAAATCTATTTAATAGGGCAACAGAATTCAACCTGAAAAATTTTGAGATCTTGACACTTTGTCTGCCTTAGTATATACCAACATGTATACCAAGTTTGGATGCTCTAGCTTCAAAATTGTGGAAAAAAAACTGCGTTCATACGGACGGACGGACGGACAGACGGACGGACGGAAATTTCCCAAACCCAATATACTCTTTTTTCTTTTTTTTCAAAAAAATTAAAAAAAGATTATAAAAATCACATTTATTTTTTATATCCTCGCTGTTAGCTAGTAACCACTGATGTTCCTTGTATTTGATAAGATGTAATGCCAATATGAATATGAAAAAAAAAACAAAAACACAGCTGCAGCTGCAGCCGAAGTTAAAAAATGTAAACAAATGAAACCACGAGAATGTTAAAAGCAACAACACAGCAGTAGCGGAGATGCAAAAGCGGGCGATGCAAAGAGTAATGCTTTAGAGCAAGCAACAACAACACGCACACGCGAAACAGAGAAAGAAGATTTAAGACTCTGTTGATCACAAACAAAGCCAAAGTGCAAAGTTCACAATTCCACCACAATTTGCAATTAACAAATTATTAAGGCAAAATCTTTATTAGGAACAAAAAATCACAGTGCAATTGATAGCACAATTAGTTAAACTGCATATAGGTGCAAAAAAATTTAATTTTAAGCAACTTAAACGCACAAAAACAATTAAATATATGGAGCATAAAGAAAACACAACCGTCAACTGCGAAAGAGCGAATCTCAGATGATACTGTGCTTTACATGGAGATCCGCACAGCTAGGCGCCACACCAACAACATGCTTGTTGTTAGATTTTTTGCGAACAGTAACGAAGTTGGCGAGCTGCGCATGCGTGTCTGCATTTTTGCTGGTTGAATGACCTAAGTCAATGACCTCAGGAAAATCAACAAAGGCCAGTCGCTCAGATGCAGCAGCAGGCAGTTGAGAGGTCGAATTGTTTATATTTTGAACACGACGAACGGTAGCTGAGTTAGCAATGTAAGACTCGTTAACTTTTTTATTTTATTTAATTTAGTTTAATGTCGACTAATAACAGTCGACACAGAAAAAGTTTAAATTTACAAAAATGAAATAAAATTATTACTAAGATTATTATTAAAATTATTATTAAAATTATTATTAAAATTATTATTAAAATTTAAAAAATTTAAAATTAAAAAAAGCATAAAATAAAAACAATAAAAAAATATTTCTGGTTAATAAACCTCAATAAAATTGATCCAACATTAGTTGCCTGGATTGGGGAAAACCCAGAAAAAACCCAATCAGATCAAGAAGTTAGTATGTTAGAAACACACTAAAGATACAAACAAATAAATACAGGCAAAAAAAAATACAAAACAAGTAAGAATACTCTAGTCGAGTGTGCCCGACTACGAGACTCCCTGCTCCCAACTTGCATTTCAAGCAGTTCAGCGGCAATACAAGCAAGCAGTGCACTTAACTCGTAAGCTGCTTGTCAAACTGTTGTTGCTGTCAGCTGAGACGGGCGTAACACAAGCAAGCAGTGCACTTAACTCGTAAACTGCTTGTCAAACTGTTGTTGCTGCCAACTGAGACGGGCGTAATCGATTCTTCTATAACTTTTGTGCTATTTATCCGATCGTGTTGAAATTTACATATCCGAAAGACATTAATTAAACATACATGTGTACCAAAAATTAAAGCTTTATCTTTAAAATTGTGGCAGTGGGAGTCTTTTGCGATTTGCGAGGGTGCGGGGGGGTGTATCCGAAATTTGAAATAAACTTGATCTTCGTATGGTATACACGAACCTTCATGCCAAGTTTGGTGTCTCTAGCTCTTACAGTCTCTGAGATCTGTGTGTTCATACGGACAGACGGACATGGCTAGTTCGTCTCGGCTGTTGATCCTGATCAAGAATATATATAGTTTATATAGTCGGAAATGCCTCCTTCTGTCTGTTACACACATTTGCAGTACTTTATAACTCCCTTTTTCCCATTTTTAATGGGAACAGGGAGTACAAAATACAAAAATATGAAATACAAGGCCTACAAATTAGATAGGTGAGGAAGGAGTGAAGTTCTAAGTGTAGGAATAGATGTAGCATTACTTATAACATGAAAAAGATTGTTATAATCAGAACATAAAATACGAAAAGGGTTATGGATAGCGTAGTTAGTAATGCAGGTTTGAAGAGAAAGAGGGAGAAAGTTTTTTGTACTTCTAATAGGAATAGCAAACTAATTTGGCTGATTAATTCAGAAAAATCAATTTCGCCGTTAATTAGTTTATGTAAAAATATTATACCAAGCATGGTTCTACGATCAGAAAGAGAGGGGAGATTTATTAGTAAGAGTCTACTACGGTAAGGAGGCATGCGAATGTTAGGATTCCAATTAAAGCCCCGGAGGGCAAAGAGATGAAATTGTTTTTGTATAGACTCTATTCTGTCCTGATGAATCTTGTACTGGGGACACCACATACAAGATCCATATTCCAGAATTGGTCGAACAAGTGAGGTATAAAGAGTTTTAGTAACGTAGGGATCGTCAAATTCCTTTCACCAACGCTTTATGAAATCAAGGACTCCATAGGCACGATTTGTCATCGATAAAATATGCTTGTCAAACTTAAGCTTGGGATCTAAAAGAATACCCAAATCAACAACCGACTCAATACGTTCAAGTGGTTTACCATTAAGAACATAGTTATTAAAATATGGCATTCGCCTATAAAAGGACATTACGTTACACTTACTGCAATTAAGATTTAATAAATTTACTCGACACCAAGTTTGAAAACTATCAAGATCAGTTTGCAAATTCTGACCAGATAGAGAGTTATTAGCAGACAAACAGAGCTTTACATTAGTTCCAGTAATATTGAAATCACCAAGAACTACAAGAAAGTCGCGATCGGAAAGCATAGATATAACAGAACTAATAGCAGAAGAATGATCTAAATAAACAGATTTATCAGAAGAAGGAGGAATGTAAGAACAAGTTATAAACAATGATACACCACAAATAAACAATTTAATAGCAACAAATTCAATATCTATCGAATTATCGGTCACTACTAATTCAGAAGCTAAATCAACGTTAACAGCGATAAGTACACCGCCACCTCGACGAAATGGGCGATCTTTTCGATAGATGGAGAATTTGTTTATAAAAATTTCAGAGTTAAGAATATCAGGCCTTAGCCAAGTTTCGGAAAAGGCAATGACATTAAAATTAAAGGAAAGACTATTTAAATAAAGATTAGTAAGTTTAGTACAAATACCTCTTACATTCTGAAAGCCTAGTGAGAGGGAGGATTTTAGTTTTTTGTGCTATCAGAAACTGCCTGAGGTTGAGTGTTAGTTCTACTACTACTACCAGGTAATGAAGGAAGTGCAACCGGGATCCGATTTTTCTTTTTTGCAGTATATTCTTTTATAATTAAGTGGTCAGGCCAGAACTCTTTGCAACAAATTTTATTGAAATGTTCGGCAGGAACACTTATTTTAAATGAAGAATTTTCCCGAATATATGAAAATTTGAATTTTTCCACCGTAATATTGGCTTGATATTTGGCCTGAATAAAGGCCTTGACATCATCAGATGTGGTACCAGGGGCAAGCCTAGAAACAAAAATTTGTTTTTTTGGTGGAACACCTACAAGAGTCTTATTATCAACCGCAGCAGTAACTTCAGGTGAAGCTACAGCCTCGATTGATGGACTATTTGATCCCGCAGATATGTTAGCAGTCATACTACTACACCCCGGATCAGAAATCTCTTCGGTTTCAGTATGAACAACATCCATGGGTAAGTCTTTGTTTTCGTTCATACTGACAGTGGTGTGAGGAGATGGGGATGAAAATTTATTAATGATGGAGCGTATGGTATGGACAAATGTGTTGGGACAGAAAGTTCATTAGGGCCAATTGACAACCTAAGATTGGCCTTTTTACGCTTTGGAGACTCATTCAAAAGTTTCATACCTTTGAATTCCCTATCCAAAGCCGAGAAACCATCGAACAGTTTTTTAAACCGCCCGAAAATATCTCCAAAGCCCATCTTAGTCTGCCTCATGAATCCCATCATATCCCTTTCAATATCCCTACAAGATTCACATGTCCATTTTAAGCCTGATTTGGACTCAATCAGGTCAACACGGCCGTTAAGGCCAGCACATTTTTCGTGTGAGACATTATCACACAGTGTTTAGAAAACTAAACATGCAACCCTCGCGGTCTACCTTTAAAACACACACACATGTCAATCTTCGAGTAAGCGGGACACTTGAGATGAATCCCAAACCGTTGGTAAAAATAGTACATCCTTACTTGAGCAAGCCAATAAACAAAAAGATCAAAATTATCCCACCAGATGTGACGCCGCACATGTGAACTGTAAAAACTATACACACATGTGTGATGACGATAAACCTATAGAAACTTAGCATAGGATATATTCCACATGTAATCATATGTTAAACAAGTAAGAATACTTTAGTCGAGTGTGCCCGACTACGAGACTCCCTGCTCCCAACTTGCATTTCAAGCAGTTCAGCGGCAACACAAGCAAGCAGCGTACTCAACTTTCACAGTGCATGTCAAACTGTTGTTTCTGCCTGCTGAGACAGGGGAAATACGTTTTTCCATAACTTTGGTGCTATTTATCCGATCGTGTTGAAATTTACACATCCGAAAGACATTGATTAAACATACATGTGTACCAAAAATAAAAGCTCTATCTTTAAAATTGTGGCTGTGGGAGTCTTTTGCGATTTGCGAGGGTGCGGGGGGGTGCATCCGAAATTTGAAATAAACTTGATCTGCGTATGGTATACAGGAACCTACATGCCAAGTTTGGTGTCTCTAGCTTATGTAGTCTCCGAGATCTGTGTGTTCATACGGACAGACAGACGGACATGGCTAGATCGTCACGGCTGTTGATGCTGATCAAGAAAAAAATAGGATCCACATAAATTTAAGGTATATAAGCACATACAAACTCAATAAAGATCCCAGTCATAACCAATTTAAATCTGGACGCGATTCATTTTTGAATTTAGGGCTCGGCAGAAAATAAGGTATGTTTGAAAGGACTGCAACATAGGCGCAATCAACCTTTAAAACTATTCCTAACATTTTGGTCCTTCGAGTATTATTACTCACAAAGGCTGCCAAACCAGTTGAGAAACAATTAAAACGGTTTCCACGGTTATAGTCCCGGTGGTGCTCTCTGCTGGAGCTCACGGGCATAGCTAGGGAAAAAAATAATAACCCGTGTGTTTAAACCTACGGCAGACGACGTGAGAAGAACAGCGCGGGAGACTCAACGTTGGACAACGAGGGAAATATCGACGAGGGATAGATCAGCGTTGGACGACGTGGGAGAAAAACGGCGCGAGAGAAAAATCAGCGTTGGACGACGCGGGAGGTACAGCGCGGGAAAAACGACGCTGGATAACGTGGGACAGTAAGACAGACACGCTATATACATAAAGCGTGTCTCACTGTTCACAAAAAATACGAGTGACTAGCGACGCTGGAGAAACGATCTACCCGGCTGGAAAAAACAAAGGGACATGCTATACGGAATAAAGCAGCTCCCACACAAAAAAAAAAATATACGAGTGACTAGCGACGCTGGAGACGAGAATCTACCACGGCTGGAAACAACCAAAGAGGCACGCTTTACGGAATAAAGCGGCTCTCAGAAAAATACGAGTGACTAGCGACGCTGGAGACGACGATCTACCACGGCTGGAAAAAACAAAGGGACATGCTATACGGAATAAAGCAGCTCCCACACAAAAAAAAAAATATACGAGTGACTAGCGACGCTGGAGACGAGAATCTACCACGGCTGGAAACAACCAAAGAGGCACGCTTTACGGAATAAAGCGGCTCTCAGAAAAATACGAGTGACTAGCGACGCTGGAGACGACGATCTACCACGGCTGGAAACAACCAAGAGACATGCTATACGGAATAAAGCGGGTCTAAAAAAAAAAAAAACGAGGAACTAGCTACGCAGGAGACGAGGATCTAACAAAAAATCAATAAATATAAAAAGTAAAATTATATTCAATTCTCATTATTAAAATGGTACTTACACGAGACCAACTAAATGCCTTGGCAGCAAGTCAAAATGTCATTTTTGCTCAAATGAAAAAATGGGATGATGAACTAAGCCATGTGAGCAGTCATAGTCTGCAACTTATGACTGAGGTTCAAACCCAATGGGAATTGTTTAAAACACAACATCAAGAGATGGTGAAATACGAAGGCTCATTTACAGGAGATTATTTTGAAAAGGAAGGCTACGCGAAAACCCAATCATTAAAAAATAAAATTCTTACAGAATTAAATAAAAAGGCAGCAGAATTAAATATGAACGCATCAATGCAGCAAACCGTTGACTTGGAAGAGAAAAAAATGTTGAAGTTTAACGTAGCTGCAACATCACTCAACAAGTCACTAAGAAATACCGGCCAGAATCAATGGTCTCACCAAATGGATATTGACGAAATTATGGAAGATTTTAATCAACTAACAGACGTCTATAAGGACCTGGAAAAAATGATCTAGATGCACCATCGATACAGGCAAGATACGAAGAGCTTAAGATAATGAAGCGGGAAAAAATAAGATGGCTTGTAGAAAACAAGCCAAAAGAACAACACGTAAGCCTCAAGCAGATAGAAATACCACCGTTTTATGGGGACATGTCAACATGGTCAAATTTCTTTGATATGTTCAAGGAAATGGTAGCTGGCAATAACAGTATTTCCAAACGAGAAAAACTTATGCGCTTGAAAGAATCTGTTAAAGGAGATGCAGCTCATTTGATAAAACATTTGATAATTAACGCGGAAAATTATGAAATGGCTCTCGATATCCTGAAAAATAGGTATGAAAATCGAAGAGAGCTCTTTATGAAACATTTTAACCAAATCTTGGAATTAGCAACAATGAACAGCGAATCCGAAAAAAATGTTCAACATATGTTAGATACCATTCAAAAAAGTATTCATGCAATTAGAGGAATGGAAATAAATTTAAACGACACCGATGTATTTATGGCAGGAATAATACTGAAAAAATTCGATCGTCAAGGCTTGCAACAATATGAACATACATCGAATAAAACAAAAGATATACAGATCCTTAAAGATGTTATACTATTTTTGGAAAAACACCTGCAAGCAATTAAAGCCATGAAACCAAGACAATACAAAGAAAATTCAAGAATCTTGAGAACAACCATCGACAACGAGTGTATGCACTGTAATATACCAGGCCACAAGATAACTAATTGCAGAAAATTTGCAAGTCTAGGATTGAACGAGAAATGGGAATTTATACGAGCAGAAAAACTTTGTTTCAATTGTTTAAATCATACATTTGCACCAAATAATTATTGCAAGGAGAGGTGCAGGAAATGTAAAGGCAAGCATCATAAACTCCTTCATTTGGAAACTGAATCAAAAACGTTATTAACAACGGAAACAGCGCAAACCACTCTCTTAGCAACAGCACAAATTGAAGTACAGGCAATAACGGGTGAATGGAGCTTATGTCGTGCACTAGTGGATCAAGGATCACAAATAACAGTTATATCCAAAGAAGCTGCACAAACGCTAAGGTTACCAAAAATAAAAACGGCGACGGAAATATATGGACTTGGCAGTAGTCCAGTAGGCGTGTCAAAAAGATTACTGCAGCTGAAAATTCGACCTCGATTTCCCAGCAACGAAAAATTATTGGAATTAGAGGAAGTTCCAGAAAATACAACCGTTACAGATAATGAGAAATGTATGGAAATATTCAATAATACAACTCAAGTCGATGCTGACGGCAGATTCATAGTAAAAATGACATTTTTAGAAGACACTGCTCTGGGAGAATCAAGGAAAAGAGCAATAGCTCGGTATTTAAATCAAGAGCAGGCCTGGTTAAAAAACGATCATCTTAAACAGCAATATACATCATTCATGGAAGAATATGAAAGTAAAAATTACATGGAAGAGGTAAAGGATATTGGAGCGGGAAAATATAACATACCGCACCAAGCAGCAATTAAAGAAGAAAGCATAACAACCAAACTTCGCGTTGTATTTGACACATCATCAAAAACTACAAATGGAAGGAGCTTAAATGACATCCAACTAACCGGACTTCACATCCAAAAAACAATATTGAAGATCATAATGAAACGGCGGAACTGGAGATATGTCATAAATAAATAAACAGGCACACTAGGGTTAATCGCAAGTACTGCTGTTAGTTACTTACACACAACAGCAACAACACTAAATGAAAACACTAAACACAATAAAACAAAAAACAACAACTGCGCGAGCGCGACGACCGAAAGCACAACGGAATAGGTTTAGAGAGGGAAAAGAGCAAATTAAACCACAGCCACCACCAAAATTGATGAAAGCTCGGGAGAGAGAGTTTATGGATAGAGCGCGTTGAGAGACTTAGCGAGAGTAAAAACACAAAAACAAAACAGTGCAATTGCACAAACGTTTGTTGTTGTGTTTAATTTAATGAAAGCGCGGGAGAGAGAGATTATGGATAGAGCGCGTTGAGCGAGACTTAAAAACACAAAAACAAAACAGTAGGGTTAATCGCAAGTACTGCTGTTAGTTACTTACACACAACAGCAACAACACTAAATGAAAACACTAAACACAATAAAACAAAAAACAACAACTGCGCGAGCGCGACGACCGAAAGCACAACGGAATAGAATTAGAGAGGGAAAAGAGCAAACTAAACCACAGCCACCACCAAAATTGATGAAAGCTCGGGAGAGAGAGTTTATGGATAGAACGCGTTGAGAGACTTAGCGAGAGTAAAAACACAAAAACAAAACAGTGAAACTGGGCAAACGTTTGTTGTTGTGTTTAAACACAAATTAAGAATTTATTTAAGAAAATAGTCTGTTAAAGACTATAAAGACTGTGTTTCACACACTCGATGTTTAAAACAAGTCACTGATTATTAATAAGCAAAAAAAGAAGCAAAATAAAACGTTTAAAACGAGGTAAAATAAACAAATGCGAGGAGCAAGAAAAAAACACGTCCGTTGGCGAATGCGAAGCGAATGCGGATATCAACACAAATTTGTTCAAGCTTATTCACTTTAGCTTCAAGCTCATCAATTTTGATTTGAGAGTCGTTAGAAACAATAGTCACATTGCTATAGAATATTAGGCGAGTTTATTAAGATTTTCACTACGTCTGATGGCAAATCAATACAGGGCATATAAAAAACTCTGCAGCAAATTGAAGAGCACTGAACTGCATCAAAGTTACGAAGCTGAGATGCAGACACTTCAGACTTGCACTCCACACAGTAGCGAAACGGCTTTCCGAATTAAAAATTACGTCCACGCGCAACGAGTGCTTGATGACGAATGAATAAATTTTTAAACAACACCCTATTATGTCTGACTTCAACTGGCTCTTATCTTAACAACATTGAATTTCCCCTCAGAAGTTCATTTAATTTAAATAATAATAGCCGAACATTTAACTTTTAGGGAACGCCCGTAATATTCGTTAACAGTGGCCGTTATGGGCCATGTTAACTAAATAATAAATATAGTTTTGGGCTTAAGCCAAAAGCAGGCATATATTTCAAATAAACGTACATAAATGAAGGACTTAATAATAAACATATAAATAAATTAAACAAAACTAAACATGTGGGCTTCTATGGCCGGACTGTTAACTTTAACAGAATTACAAAAAATGGTCACACCAGAAGGACCATGGCAAAGCAAGTAAATTAAGCTGATAAATAAGGAACGGATATTATTCAGTTGTGTCAATTACACTCACTTTTTACATATATTTTTGTACTCACGCATCATTTAAATTTTATACGATGATCTTGGCCCCAGAATGACGTAGCGTGATGCTCTGTTAAATAAGCAAAGGCATATTAAGTATAAAGTCATAACTGGAAAAAACATCCATGGCTATTATTTTTATTATTATTTATAATTTTTTCCTATTTACGTTACAAACAAAAAAACCAATTAAAAATACATTTTAATAGCTGCGCGGGCTTAACAGCAGCTTCCGATACAACAAAACAGCCGGCTATTACTGTTGTGAACTTAAGTTAATTTAAGAAAGAATCGATAAATATCGCAATGTGTTTGCTCAATTTGGCAACATTGAATTTGACATTTTTTTAGTATTTACTACATTAATTTTAAGCCAGTGTGGCAACACTGAAACAATGGAGTTCCTCTTCTATAACAAGCCACACTTTGGCGTGTGGACGTGCTGCACAAATTAAAAAAGTGACAAAATAAAGATTGTATTGAGCTGTATTATATTAAAGTGCATGGTGTTCTTATTGTGACAAAATAACAAACAAATATAAAAAAGGTTCAACGACAGACAGCAGATATACAATTGGTCGTTCGATCCGGATAATATATTTCTATCGCCTCTACATCAGGTACGACAACATTAATGGTCCTTCGAGCTGGATAATATATTTCTATCGCCTCCACATCATGTACGACAACATTAATGGTCCTTCGAAGCCTACAGAAAAGCACATTGGAAAAGCAGCAACTATTTCGTCATTCTTGGAAAATTGAATTTCATCAGAAGTGTGTATCCTGACGCGGTTACACATATGGACAAGCGTTGTGTATGTATGTAATGCTGAATTCGTATTGGTAATTCGGACATACACATGCATGTGTAGGTATATATGTGTATATGTGCATATATATGCGGCTTGGGTAAATTGAATTGCGACATCGAAAAGAAATGTATGTACCCTGACGCGGGTACACATGCATAGACAGACATTGAATGTGTATGTAATGCTGAGTTCATATTGGTAACTTGGACATAAACACACATAATTTTGGATTTTACGAAAGGCAATTGTGCTATTTAAATTTTTTGACAACGATCATGCCGGATTTACGCAGCGGGAAGACAACGTCAAAAAAAGCGGCATCGGATGAAAACAACATGGCTAGTGGGACTGACATTGGAAACCCCACACAGTTGGACAAAACTGTGGTGCAGACATCGACTCCATACCCGTTGGCCAAAAATAAAGCATCAACGGTGACGACTCAAAACACGCATAAGTCAATGAAAATCCAGAAGCTTCAAATCGAGATGCAATTCACTAAGTCGCAACAGGAGATTCAGCAAAAGCATGCGTTATTGGACTTCCAACAGAAGCAAAATGATTTACAGCGACGATTGGAGTTGGCACAACTAGAAGACGACGATCAAGACGACGATCCGAATGACGATCAAAGTGCCGGTGCGGAAAATATCGATTTGCAAACTGCAATTCGAACAAGTGAGTGGGTTGGCAGACGAAAACCACAATTAGTTTTTGACTCTGAGAGCAATAATAAAAACATTTTGCAAAAATTTATGTCAAGACAAACAATTAAACAGGATTTTCCAGCATTCTGCGGTGATCCGCTTGAATGGCCAATATTTTATGCAGAATTTGTGAATAGCAATGAAGTATGTGACTTCTCAAATTATGAAAACATTAACCGACTAAGAAAAGCACTTACTGGTCGTGCAAAAGAAGCCGTACAGTCATTATTGTTATTACCGAGTAACGTATCAGTAATAAAAGATATATTAAAAGATAGATTTGGTAATCCTGCATTTATTATAAGACATTTAATAGATAAAATCAAAAATTTCTGTCCGGTTAAAGAGGATAAAATTGAAAAACTTATTAGTTTTTACGACATGTTGACAAATCTAATACATACCTTATTGTCATTTGAAGAATTAGATCACATTCGTAATCCTCTTTTATTCGACGAAATTTTAGAAAAGTTACCATTATCACAGCGTCTCTCTTTTATGCAATTTTATCAAGACGCAAAAGACAATGAGCCAAAAATAGTAGTGTTACACAAATGGTAAGGAAAGAAAATAAAAGCAGCGCAAATGCTAGGGTTTGGTCAAAACAAAGCAATAGAAACAACATTGACTGTTTCAAATCAGTTGACACATGAAACACAGAATAAGTCTCAGTTTTGTAATTTCTGTAAACAAACAAATCATTATGTATCAGCATGTGTTTCATTTAAAGCATTAGATATTAACCAACGCTGGCAGCACGTTAGCAAAAATCGGCTATGTATTTCATGCCTTTGTAAAAACCATATGATGAAAGATTGCAAACGAAAGAAACCATGTAAAATTAATAATTGCACCCAAACGCATAACATGTTAATTCACAAAGAAAGCCCACCAAACAATATCGGTAAAAATTCTCAGATAGAGGAACAAAAGATAGAAATAGAAAATGATTTTAACTGTAACATAAATTATAATAGTGAAATCTTTCTTAAAGTAATACCTGTCTCGATTGTTGGTCCAAACAAGACAATTGATACATATGCTCTTCTAGATGAGGCTTCCACAGTTTCTCTATTAGATCAAGATCTCGCTGACGAATTAGAATTAGATGGTCTTGTAAGACAATTAAAAATACAGTGGACGAATAATGAAGTGTATGAACAGAGTGATTCGAAAATAGTTAGTGTTTGTATTAAAGGAAAAGGTCAAACTTCAAAAGCATTTACATTGAGAAAGGTAAAAACAATTTCTGGTCTTAATCTACCAACGCAGACTTTGGATATTGATAGTTTGACTGACAAGTGGACATTTTTAAAACCTTTCGTTAATCAATCTTACTACAAAGCACATCCAAAGTTGTTAATTGGACAGGATAATTGGTCTGTTATTATAACAAGAAAATTGAAGTACGAATCCTTTCAGGGTCCAGTTGCAAGCAAAACATCGTTGGGTTGGGTAATTCATGGAATTATGGACTCGAATTTAAACGCCAGACAATCAAGTTATTCATGTCATATTCAGAATCTTAGTAAAGATCCATCTGAAAGAGACGACTTAGACTCGTTGCAGGATCTAGTCAAATCGTATTGGTCTATAGAAAACGAATTGACAACTGTAAATGAGTTTCCAATTTCACTAGACGATAAAAAGTGCATGCAAATAATTGAAAAAACGGTTATAAGGAAAGGAAATAGATTTGAATGTGGACTATTTTGGAAAGACGAAGATGTAAAACTCCCGGAAAGCTATAATAATGCCTACACTAGATTGATGCACTTAGAACGAAAGATTGACAAAAACCCAAAATACGGACAAAAATACCAAGCAATGATAGATTCATATGTATCTAAAGGATATATACGAAAATGAAGCGTGAATGAGACAGCAATAGACATTGCATTGACGTATTATCTTCCACACTTTGGAGTTGTAAATACCAACAAACCAAACAAACTCAGAATAGTATTCGATGCAGCATCAAAAAGTCATGGATATTGCTTGAATGATTTTTTATTAACGGGACCGGATCTGTATAACCTTCTTGTTTCTGTATTAATGAATTTTCGTGAACACAAGATTGTATTTGTCGGAGATATAAAAGAAATGTTCCTTCAAATACAGATACGAGAAAAAGATCGACACGACCAAAGAATTCTCTGGCGGGGAATGAATCGAAACTTGAAGCCGGACGTTTACGAAATTCAAGTGCTCTTCTTTGGTGCTAAGTGTAGTCCGAGCATTGCTCAACAAACAAGAAATCACAATGCATTAGACAGCACTCAGACGGACAGTAAACAAATACAAAATGTAACGGAAGAACGGATACTTGGTTTGATGTGGGATTTTAAAAATGATATTTTTGCGTTCAATTCAAAGTTTAAGAAAACACACTCTGACATTTTAAGTATAATTAGACGACCAACTAAGCGCGAGGTACTTAGAATAACCATGTCAATATTTGATCCGCTGGGATTCCTTTACAATTTGCTCATTGCAAATAAAATTCTTTTGCAAGCTATTTGGGACAGTGGAATTGGTTGGGACGATTTAATTGTTGACGAAATCTATGAAATTTGGAAAAAACTTGTGTAAAAATATAGCCAAAATCGGCGAATTTAAAGTGCCAAGACAACTGACAACCCTTTCAATAGACAAATGTGACATTCAATTACACATTTTTTGCGACGCATCAAAATTTGCCTATGCTGCTTGTGCGTATTTGAGATTTAGCGATTCGAATAGCGTCGAATGCGCATTGATAATGGCAAAGTCAAAGGTAGCTCCATTAAAGTCAATGTCCATACCAAGGTTAGAACTACAAGGAGCGTTGTTAGGAGCCAGATTAAGTAAAGCAGTAAAAGAAATTTTAAATATTAAAATAAATAAAACTGTGTTTTGGACTGACTCAGAAATAATTCTCCACTGGCTCAAAACCAGGAGTAAACGATTTAAGGTTTTTGTTGCTCAGCGACTGGGTGAAATTCAACAAATTACAAACATAAGTGATTGGAAATATGTTCCCACGAAATTAAATCCAGCAGACTAGGCCACAAAGATTTTAAAATTAGACTTTCTGATAACGATATTTGGTTGCAAGGTCCATCCTTTTTACACGAGCCTCAATCGGAATGGCCAAAAGAAAGGTTGATTGATAACTGTCCAAAAGAAAATACAGTGACTAAACAAGAGTATGTAAACGTCGTAACGGAGTTGTCTAGTACGATAGTAATACCAGACGCATTAAGATTTTCCAATTGGACAAGATTTTTTCGAACTACTGCTTGGATATTGAGATATGTTGATCGACTAAAAAAAACAAAGGACAGCCGATCGAGTAGTGAGTTAATAGCTGATGAGATAAGTAGAGCAGAACACCTTATTTACAAGAAAGTACAGTTAGATTCCTTTAAGAATGAAATCAATTGCTTTATAAAGTCAAAGGTCATTGATAACGCAAGTACTTTAAAATCACTGCCAGTTGTTATGACAGACGATGGATTGTTGAGACTACGAGGACGATTGAACAATATTAAGGAAACACATTTCGATTTTGATTCAAGGAATCCAATAATATTGTGCAAAGAACATCCAATTACAAAACTGTTACTTTATTACTATCATGTAACGAACTGTCATATTGGTATCGAAACAGTTATAGCCAATATACGACAAAAATTCTAGATAATAAAATGCCGCAGCGTCGTTAAGAAAATAGTTCGTAATTGTCAGTTTTGTAAAAATAAAAGATCAAAGCCTCTTGTTCCCATTATGTGTCAATTACCATCATGTCGCGTTCAGCCAACGGAAAGACCATTTTTAAAATCAGGTGTTGACTATTTCGGTCCTTTAGAAGTTTTAGTAAAACGTAGTCACATTAAAAGATATGGTGTCTTATTTACTTGCATGACATCTGTGCATTTAGAAATTGCTGAGGATCTGTCGTGTAATGCATGAATGTTTTTCGTCAATTTGGGTGTCGACGAGGATTTCCAGTAAAACTATATTCGGACAATGGTACAAATTTTCAAAAGGCAAGCAAAAGTATAAATGAAATTATTGCGAGTTGGCCCCAGGATGAGATTATTCAATTTATGACAGCAAAGAATTGCAAATGGGTTTTCAATCCGCCTTCATCCCCACACATGGGAGGAGCCTGGGAGCGTCATATACAATCAGTAAAAAAGAATATGCTATATTTGTTAAAGGACAGATATCCAAAAGAATACGTTTTAAAAACTGTTTTTTGTGAAATTGAGCTTATGATGAATAGTCGACCACTTCTATATATCCCCTCGGACTTAACAGAAACAGAACCATTGACTCCGAACAGTATTTTAATTGGACCAAATTATAGCGATTCTTTTTATTCCGATGCAACAGAAAGAGATTTAAAATTACTAAACATGTGGAAGGCATCTCAGAGGATAGCAGATTTATTTTGGCAAAAATGGAAAAAGGATTATCGCCAGTTTTTGATATGCAGTCGTAAGTGGACTCGGGATCGAGAGAGCATTAACGAAGGTGACATTGTCTTAATTACTGATTCAAATTTACCAAGAAACACATGGCCAATGGGCAAAGTAATAAATGTATACCCATCTCAAGATGGAAGAGTAAGAATTGTAGATGTTAAGACTAAAAATGGAATTTATAAAAGACCTGTAGTTAAGTTGATAAAATTAGATGTACTCCCAAACAATGAAATGTAATGAATTGATATATGTAATTACAATACTTTGGGAGGAGAATGTTGTGAACTTTTTTGTTAATTTAAGAAAGAATCGATTTGGCAACATTGAATTGACATTTTTTTAGTATTTACTACATTAATTTTAAGCCAGTGTGGCAACACTGAAACAATGGAGTTCCTCTTCTATAACAAGCCGCCAAAGTGTGCTTATGTTTATATATGCTATAATCGTATACATAGGTCATTGTCGACGCGTTTTTGAAATACGTTTGGCTTTATCCAACACTTAGGGCCGCGTTCTCATGTTCCCGTCTTTGCCTAAACCGAAATGTAAATACTTTTCAAAAACTAGGCGTCATTCGTGCATTCGTTTTCTCATGTTCTCTTCTTTACAATTTCAAAGTGATGTTCAATTCTGGCAATGCTGCGTCTAAAAGTATCGATACATACGCAAAGTAGTTGGCAATTCCAGTAAAAGAGTTGCCAGACTGTTCAATAAACAGTCGAATATTGTTTTGAATATAGTGTGCGAAATTTTAACTGAAATATCTAATGAGGAGAAACTTGGCTACATTATGAAATTTCGTGATACTGACATTTATTTTATCACCAGGAAGACAGGCCTATTTTACAATTTTGATAGATTTTGACATGCTCACCCTCACCACACAAAAGACGCAAACTGTTATTAAAAAGCTGCCGCTTGCATGAAATCACAGCGCTATTAACAGTTTAGCATTAAACGTTATACAACTTTGCCTGGGAGCATTTTAATATTGCAAACTAGTTGAATATGCTTTCAAAATAACATGTCAATACCAAAGTGCAGGGGTGTGTTGAGTCTTCGTCAAATAACCAACCAAAATCTTTCTATAAGATCAAAGCCCAAATACATACGTTACAAAAGAGTTTGTGTGACTGTTGTATATTGCATGGAAAATTCCATGTACTTCTGTTTCTTTGCAACGTCTTCAAGTGACTATATTTAACAAGCTCCTTTATTATTTTCCATGGTTTGATTTGTTTTGCTAATTGCATCAGCTGTTTTTATGCTCTTTTTTTAATTTAAAAAAAAAAGAAGAAGAAAACAGACAATAATGGATTTGTGAAATGTCCGTCTGTCCGTATGAACGCAGTTTTTTTTCACGGTTTTGGGTATATACCATAGGCAGATAAAGTGTCAAGATATCTCCCGCACCCTGACCCCCTCCCCCACAAACCGCAAGAACCTTTATCTTCCACAGTTTTACAGCTAGCGTAACCAAATTTAGCACTTGATTGATCACGCCCACCTCTGCCCCGACAAATTAACAGAGTCTGTATCTCCCACACCCCTTTAGCTAGAGTCCCCAAATGCAGGTTAAAATCTATTGCCCTATAAAATAGATTGGATAAAAATAATTTTGCCACGAGCAAAGTTTGCTTCTCCCAAACATGTAGGACTGCGCCAACCAAATTTAAATTGATGGTAAAACTTAAAAGATTTTACAAAAAATGCACTTGCAACGCTAACTTCTGATTCTGCAAAGAGGCGAAAAAAAGAGTATACAGTAACGTTCTTACGTGTTTGTTAATAATCATTGTTCAGCGCTGCCATATGTACACATGCAATTGAACACATAAAATTTGGGAGCGATGCACTCTGATGCTGGCGAGTTTGAAATTCGTATGGATGAAGTACACTGCGATCAAAGACGGCCAGTTACAAACGCGTGAACACGAGAAAACCAAATTCAGTAATGACACGTAGATTTACAAAGACGGTAACAGGAGAAAACGGCTCTTAGTGTCTGGTGTCGAAGGGACTAAAGGTTGTTTAGAAAGGCAGGCCATTTTGAAATGTGTCACGCAGGGGTGCAGCCTTTACAGCAAAATTGTTTAAGGAGTATAGTCAGAGGGAGAAGAATCAACATTTTATGATCACAACAGGTGTGCTCAGTTCCAGCGGTTCCAGGATTCGACTTTGGGGGGGCTATACTTGGTCAAAAAAAATTTATTTGAAACGATAAAATATTTCTTATGAGATCATTGATTTATTCTCTTTACCTCTTAATAGTTAAATCTCATATATATAATACTTAATTTCAACAATCCTCGACTGCCGAGTCCATCGTTGCAAGACGACGAGGATTGACTTGGCAAAACATGTCAACTATTTCTTCTGTTGAAATTCCCGCTTAATAGCAACAATATTGCCACATTGGCGAAAAAATGATTGAATATCTTCGATTTGATGACCTGCAGTGCCTCACGTGCAGTCTGGGCTTTCATAATTCTTATTTCTTTTTCGAACAAGGTTTCGTTGCAGTCATTCAAATCGTTCTCATAGATTTTTGCAGCTTTTAAAATTTTTATGACTGGTGAGGTTTTTTTGACGACCACATGAACGAGAAACTTTCAACTCAAAGCCCATTTCATAAACAATTCTTTGGGTTTTTTAAAAAATTAAATCGAAAGATGCTCCTTTTTTCCTTGTTTCGAGTAACAAGTCTATAACATTGGCGACGTGACCACAAGCTGATGATATCTGAAGTTCTGGTGTGTGGAGAGTCCTGCAAACGCACTCATGAGTTGTGTCCCCTTTGATGATGTCTCGCTGTCTCTATCATTCTTAAGTTTGTCTAATGTTTCAATAATGTAAGGCAGCAACTCAGAAAATGTGTACACTCATTTATGTTTCAATTTTCAATCTGTTCTGGAGCTTAATTTTTGATGTCTTCTTTCAAAAATTGAGTTCTTTTAGCAGACTGTGTGAAAAATTAATCACTGAAGAAACTGTTCCAAGCATGTTTCGGGTATCCTAAACTTCGCAGGCTTTTGAAACACATAATTTCAATGAGTGACTGAAACAATGCGTATAGAATGCCAAGAGTTGTCCTTAACGAATCAATGCGAAAAGTTGGATCCTCCGTCGTAACATTGTCCGCGCAGATAAGTGATATCCAAATCTAAGGCTGATAACTCTTTCAACTTTATTTTTTTCGTAAAATTTTTTCCTGTCGTGGACTTCAGTTGAATAAATTCAAGAAACGCATAGGGTCAGCTGCACAATTTTACTCGCATCAACCGTCTCGTCACAGATGATAGCGGAAAATTTTGATTTTCAAGTCGCTGGGTGACTTTTGACCGGATTGCTTGTCCGGTAATATCGATAACCTCGTTTTGAACAGTGTAACTGATCATGGTGCAGTTTTAAGGTGCTGTTTCCAAGTGCGTTCTCAAATATTCATCACCTGATTCCATACGAAGCGCTAAAAGAGATCGGAAAACTCCTTGGCCGGATAGTGCCTTCATGTCACCAGAGTATCTGTGCCCACGCATCTGCAAATTATTACGTGAACAAAAAAATATTGTTTTTATTATCGGACCTAAACGCTTTCGATTGTTTCCCATAATTTCTTTATTTTTCTTATCGAGAAGAACGTCGTTGGAATTGGAATTCTGCGTTGACATATCTTTCACGAAGTTAAGTGTTTTTTCTTCAGGAAAACGATAGTACTGTGCATTGCGGTGGCGATTTATGTTTTCGAGACGTTTTTTTTTTTGTGTTTTGTCAACGGAGCAGCGACGAAAGTTTTCAAATGCTGCCAATAAAATTAACTGCAATAAGTAAATTAAAATAGTGTACGCCAATAGATTTGAAAATGCCAAGATGCTGCTATACCTGACTAGAACTAGAACCACCGTAATCTGGTCTAAATAGGACATAATAGTTGCAAAAAGCTCAATTTTTACTCCCTGTTCCCATTAAAAATGGGAAAAAGGGAGTTGTAAAGTACTGCAAATGTATGTCACAGGCAGAAGAAGGCATATCCGAATATATAAACTATATATATTCTTGATCACCATCAACAGCATCCGGAGTTTCTGTTTCCATCAAATAATTCCGAATTTCATTTTGATTCAAAACATTTCTTTTATCAACGCATATTCCGATGTCATACGATACATGTCTCATGTGTATTGGGATAACATTTAGCCCCTCTGAATTTTCTAGCTGACATTCAGTTTCATCATTTTCCGATGATTTCACCGTTGTCACATGTGGTTGTTTAATGGAGTCTGGAGAATGTGGTCTTTTTCTGAAAAACTTTCGGATATCCATAATGATCTGCTTACACGTGGTTCAAAGTAAGCATTTTTTCTTTTTTATACACCGCTATTTTTACGTCTAGTGCTGTAGAGCTTCATAAAAAAGTACTAACTATCGCATGAATATTGACATTCATATTCAATGAATACCAATATAATGAATTATTGAAAATTAAACAATTTGGATATTTGAAAAATCGAAAATGTGATCGGCTTAGTTTTAACTGTCACAAAAATTTAAAATTAAATTAAATATTCTGGAGTCAAAAGAATTTCTAATTAAATTTATCACGATTTACCAGACGAATGCATGCCTGTGGAAAGTAAAGACCAAGGAGAACTGCAACATGAGTATGAAGAATCTGTATGAACGCACAGATCTCAGAGACTTTAAAAGCTAGAGACACCAAACTTGGCATGTAGATTCCTGTATACCATACGCAGATCAAATTTATTTCTAATGTCGGATGCACCTCCCCGCACCCCCGCAAATCGAACAAAAAATCCCACAGCCAGACTTTTTAAGATAAAGCTTTGATTTTTGGTACAAATATATGTTGTATCAATGTTGATTTCATTACGATCGGATAAATAATACCAAAGTTATGGTAGGCAGAAACAACAGTTTGACAGGAACTGGAAAAGTTAAGTGCGCTGCATGCTTGTGTTGCCGCTGAACTGCTTGAAATGCAAGTTGGGAGCAGGGAGTCTCGTAGTAGAGCATTCCTACTTGTTTTTGCAGATTTTGAGACAAAAACAAGATGTTTTGATCTCGTAATTCTTTGCAAGACTTAAACAAATAGATCTAATAGCTTTAGATGCACACAGTAACTCTATCTATTGTTAATTTTCTTTGGTTTTTAAACGGATTATCCTAAGTAAGGACAACAACAACAGTCTACACATAATTACAAGTTTGGTTGTTGTTGTACTATTTGTTGTTGCTCTGAAGACGGTTACCGATGAGTAGCCTAAATATATCGGTTCAAAACACAAAAAATTGTTTTAAATGTTCTTTTTATTTGTAATTTGCATAGAATAAGTTTTACAAAATAAGCTTGTTTCCGCCGTGTTGCCGTCTTCCAGAGGGAAGATGTGTTCAAAGTCATCGATATCTTCTAGCGATTTCTGAGCTGCATTTGAACAATGCAGCGCGCCAGTGAGCTGTTACAAAATTAAAAAGCTCCATCTATTGTTCAATATGCTTTAATCTCCACATACTCTTCGTTTTGTTTTGGTTTTCCCGTTTTTTCCGTTTTATTGCCACGGCAAGCAATAAAGCAAGAACAGAACAGAACTGAGAATTTTATTTAATTTTATTAGTTAACATCCATTACTTATATATAATTACATCTTAACAACATAATGCGATTGTGTTGTCTATGTTACCCAAGTTTCAAGTTTTCCTGGCTCTAAAACACTACGAAAGGTTATTTGTTTTAACGGACAATCATCAATATCTACTACTTCATAGCGGTCATTATCAAACACTCAACTAATCTTATAAGGGCCTCGATATTTGGGCGCGAAGTTTTTATTCACCCCGGGCGTGGTATCTACATACCGAATAGCTACGTAATCGCCCGTTTCATACGTTAAAGGAGCTTTGTGTTTCTTGGCACACATTTGCTCATTCCTCAACTGCGATCACCGAATGCTCTTGCCGTTTCTCCCATAGATTCTAAATTTCTCTGCTCTAAAGTTTCACCTCTAAGTATTCAGCTAGTTCATCACGAGCCCTTTCTGGGGTATTAAAAACAACAGTATGCTAGGTGTCTTTTGAGTACTACTGTGAACAGCATTATTAATAGCACGTTGTTCATTAGTTTGTACCAATCGGCTTGCTAAAGAAGCTCTGACAATTTTCCCAGCATAGGAGTAAGCACGCAATTATCCCTCTTCACTTCACCATTAGCCTAAGGTGCTCCCGTGGCTACCTTGATATGTTCTATCCCTCGTTTTTGTAGAAAGTTAGAAAATTCTAGAGATGTAAAACATGTCCCACGATCCAATACTACCCTTGTTGACGACTATAAAATATCTAAAAATATCTTAGTATCTCAAAATATCTACTCAACGCATCCTTGGCTTCCCGGGTGCTAGTGCTATTAACTGGAAATAGTTTAACAAACTTCGTGAACGCATAGATTACCACAATGAGATGTTTTCTTTTGGAGTTAATACTCGGCAACGGGCCCAAATGGTCAATATGTAGAGTATGAAAGGGTTTTGAAGACTTTGGTATACTATGGAGAGTTCGATTATTTATTGATTTAGGCATTGAGTGTAATATACACGATAAACCATTTCTGATAAACCGTGTCACTTTTCTTCGCATTGCGGGGAACCAGTAAATCCTCATCAGATCACTGACATATTTCTCTGCTGCCAGATGTCTTAATGTTTTGGTGGGACAGCCTTATCAATTGTTCTTCCATACACGCATAGTTTGCATACATACATAGTTTGCTCTCACTATTCCTTTTATATACAATTCCATTTCTCATTTCAAAATCTGTCTCAATCCCATCCTCTAGCATTTTCCGAATCCTTACTATCTCCTGATCACGCATTTGCTCACTCTGCAATAGCAAGTGCACAACTTCTGGAGTTGCACTGTTACTTTTCAGCTGCATTTTCCTTAAATATTTCCTCTACATTATATTCCACAATACTGACTCAAATCTCTACGCTCGCTCTTTAGCATATCTCTACGGTCTATGGTATTTGATTCTCTACATTCAGTCTCTATATGATTCTCTTCAATATCTCTATGCTCACTTCCCAAATTCTCTCTACTCTGTCGTTTTTCCAAATTGTCTAACATGTGTTTAACTCTCTCACTATTTTCTAGTATATCCATAAATTGAGCTTGCCTACTTAAAGCATCCACATGAGCCATACTAGCACCAGATCTATGCATAATAGAGTAAGCGTAATTTTCCAATTCTAATAGCTTTTCTGTTCAACGTCTATACCAGTGAACTGCAATCGATAATTGTTTTAAAGGATATATGCTCTAAATATGTTGTAAAACGTCGCAATGCGTGGGTTATAGCTAACGTCTCTTATTCGAAACTATGGTAACGAGATTCTGTGCCTGTTGTGTTGCCAGAATATTAGAAAACAGGATGCATCTTTCCGTCATCTTGTCTTTGCATCAATACTGCTCCATATCCATATTGACACTTTGTCTGACTATGGTATACATTAACATGTATACCAAGTTTGGTTGCTCTAGCTTCAAAACTGTGGAAAAAACCTGCTTTTATATAGACGGACGGACGGACAGACGGACATTTCACAATCCCAATATACTCTTTTTTCTTTCTTTTCAAAAAAATTAAAAAAGAGTATAATTAAACTTTCCATACATAGGAATTGGTCGTCCTCCTAATCCAGAATATTTACTTAATTTGGTTTTCACTATGGCCGATTTTGGTATTAACGACTTATGAATAAAACTAACTACCAGTACCTAATAAATAAAACAAGTAAGAATGCTCTAGTCGAGTGTGCCCGACTACGAGACTCCCTGCTCCCAACTTGCATTTAATAGTAGAGTAATAGCTTCTTCCATAACTTTGGTGCTATTTATCCGATTGTGATTAAATTTACACAGCTCATCAAATCAAAGCTATATCTTTAAAATTGTGGCTGTGGGAGTTTTTTTCGATTTGCGTGGGTGCGGGGTGGTGCATCCGAAATTTGAAATAAACTTGATCTGCGTACGGTATACAGGAACCTGCATGCCAAGTTTGGTGCCTCTAGCTCTTTTAGTCTCCGAGATCTGTGTGTTCATACGGACAGACGGACAGACAGACGGACATGGCTAGTTCGTCTCGGCTGTTGATCCTGATCAAGAATATATATAGTTTATATAGTCGGAAATGCCTCTTTCTGTCTGTTACACACATTTGCAGTACTTTATAACTCCCTTTTTCCCATTTTTAATGGGAACAGGGAGTAAACAGGGAGTAAACACTAATACACCTGTGTTCACCAAGCGGACTTCATAAGTTGATTAATTGAACAGCTGCTAGATCGTCGGTGTTCTGCTCACCCAACCGCTCCTGATCTTGTACCGCAGTTACTATGGTGGGCCACTTTCGTTTAGTGCACTGAAAATATTGATGGCTCGGGCTCTAACACTGAAAGCACGCTCCATCGGGTCGCTTCGGCTGACTGCAGTCCTTCATCATATGCCCGAATTGACGACAGCTGTAACAGCGCATTGCGCTGGCACCTTGCTGCTGATACGCTACACTACTCACGCTTACTCCTTTGGCTGTGTCACCACTGCTACTCGGCTTGGATACAGGTGCTCTTCTTATCATGTCTCAGTTTACCATCTTGTCTCGTAGCTCGTTGATTCGGCTACAATAAAGCATGGATGCGGCCATACCTGTCCTGTAATCCCTCGACGATGAATTAGACTACGTCACTTGTAGCCATGTCTGCTTGCGCTGCTATGCTACTCATCACAACGAAATATTGCAAAGAATTTTCGTTTTAACAATTTCGCGTGACTCAAGTCTCTTTCCAACATCCCAGGTGGGATGCTAAGCAGCTTTGCTCGCGTTGATTCCCAAGTCAGTGGCGGTACATGAGTGATGTACATCTTTGCGGAGCCACTTAGCAAACGTTTAGCTAATATCCAGCGTTTGGCCTCAGGTACGCCATATAGAGTCATGATGTCCTCAAAATCACGTATCCAATTAGTCACAGCATAATCATCGTCTCCAGTAAAATGACGCATCAATGTGTGTCAAGTCGATACGTTCTTCAGGCCTTGTCGTCAGCTCCATTGCTTGCTTTTCGGATTTGAACATGCTTAGCTTAAGGTCAGTACGTTCTTACGGGACACATATAACTCTTCCATCAGTTGCAGTTGTTAAAACTCCGTCTTTCTATTATTGTTTTTAAAGCTGCACGTAGTTGGTATATAGACGCATCTTAATTAAACCGCACGTTTTGGCTGCCCAAAAGGGTAATTAAATCACTTTTCGTTTTCCGTATTATTTCCGCTTATTTCATAACCAGGGCTGTTTAATTACTGTTCGGGCAGACCCCACACCTGATATGTAAAATATCCTCGTTTATTTGATACTTTTGTGTCTCGTTATACAAGTCTGATCGCTACGACCATTTCATGCCCATCTAATGATAGCTTACACTAGAGTTAGCCAGTGTTTCCTGTTAAAGCCTGTATTGGAGTTAGCTAGAGTTTGCTGTTATAGCCTGCTCTAGAGTTAGCCAGTGCTTGCTGTTATAGCCTGCATTGGAGTTAGCTAGAGTTTGCTGTCATAGCCTGCTCTAGAGCTAACTAGTGCTTGCGGTTATAGCTTGCGCGGGAGTTTGGTAGTGTTGGCGGTTATAGCTTCCGATAATTTAGCGACTATTTGACTATGAAAGCGTACGAGATCTTGCCAGCGTTGGCTGTTTGTTGTAAGCAACCTTGGGCGAACTGAGATATGTACCCCGGCCTGAGAACATACTTACAAAACACATGTTATCCCAGACAGACTGAGCTATGTATTGGGTCCTTTAGGCATGCTCATATATTGAAAAACCTTATCGATTTGAATGCTTCTTCGCGCATGGGTGTGCTACGCGGCAACGGTTAGGTTGAGTGGATGCATAAAATCGTAGGACCAATTTTCCCAAAAATTACCATAGAAAGGGCAGGGACTTGGTACAACCATCTAGGCCAGGGGTGCCCGGAGCCTATACACACGACGCACATTTGTTTTTGTATTACAGCATATAGAATGTGTGTGATTTTGCACACACCATATGCTGGCGGTGCACATTGCAAATTAAACAAATAATTTTTCGGTTTCCGTCCACTTTCGCTGCTGGTAAAACAAAAATAATTGTGAGTCGTGGGTATAGGCTAGTTAGACACTCGAATGTATTTTGTTGTTGTATTATCGTTTTCTGTACACTGACAAAAAGGAAAATGAGCACTAGCTTGTAAATCTTTGACGCGTGTGTTCTACTATCATTTCTTCATTAGTAATTTAATTTTGCATGTTCCTAACTGTTTTCTGTGAACACATGAAGAACAAATAAAATTCTGTACATGTGTGCGTGCGACAGGCAGAGTGCAAAAATTTATCAATAATATTAAACCAAAAAGAATATAGGTACAAAGAGAAGTAAATACGAACAATAATATGTCGTAATGCAGCTACTTTTTACGCAGCGGCCAAAAAATTAATACCATGCCGCTGAAATGCCCAGCCGCCATCATGCATAGCCTGCGTTCTAAAAAAGAATTGAGTTCCTTTCACAGTTTATCTGTCTCTCTACAATTTGCTCGCAGCTCGCAAGCGCAACAAAATCTATTCTTCTAATTTTTGAATTCAGCCGCACAATGTACACTTTCAGAAATGAAGTACTTTAGTATTAAGTAAACGTTTTGCCGCAACATAGTTATTTGGTAGATAAAATATTTAATATATCTGCTTATTTAATTTGAAATATACAATTTATGTTTTTTTTAGTTGGGGGAATATGATTCTTATAATATTAAACTAAGTTGGGCATACTTTAATGATACAAATATACTGAATGTGTTGGAAGTGTATTTTATTAGACGCATTGATTTCAACGCAGACGTTTTCTGTATTTAGTCTTCTGCATGTTCATTCATAAATTCATTATTTGATAGTGTGCGGATGGTTCAGAGATCGTGGCACCGAACGTTTTGTCAGAAAGAAATGTGCGCGGAAGTCAATGCGTCAAACACTGTGGACGGCAGTCCACGCTAGGGACGAAGCAGCACGAAGTGGCTGTTTTGTATTTTTCTTAAACGTAAAATATTCTCATTCTGATTACGAGTCGAATGCCACCTCGTTTATCCCCATCTCAAAATTCGTTTAAAAGTTATGACTATTTTAAAATTAGAGTGGCTTTTCCAAATTGAGATGAAAAGGTTCTCAGTTTGTTTGTCTGTCTGTTTGTTTGTTAAGTATCAATGTGTTGAGGTAGCTGTCTAGAATTTTGTGGACTTGTTCCCCATTATAACCCTAGAAACGTTTGTTCTACCATTTTTCTGAAAAGCCGCTAGCTTAGCAGGAAAACGCTAACAAAAAAACAGTAGAATTGACACAGTTTTTTCGGTACATTTTGGCAATTAAAAGAAATGGCCTAACCGATTTAAATAAAATTTATGAATGTTGTAGCCATTATAATTCCACAAGTTTAAGTATGTAACACGTATTTGGCATAATTCATCTTGGCGAGATATTACCTGTATAGTGTATCTACTACTTCTATTCCTGGCGAGTAGTCGGAGTATGCAACTTTTTGCAAAATAACCTGGGTTCAACTCCCAGTGCAGGATGTCGATTTTTATACCCTATAAAAATTTGCATATTCGTGATCAGCATCAACAGCCGAGTCATGTCCGTCATGTCCCTCTGTCCGTCTGTTTATATGCGAACTAGTCCCTCAGTTTTAGAGCTATCGTGATGAAACTTGGCACAGATGATTATTTTTTCAGCAAGCATATATGTATAACATACTTATAGCTGTCATAGAAACGATCGGTTGAAAAATAAGTTTTTGTATGAAAAACCTTTTTTGTTTTTCAAGATAACTCAACCAAACTCACTATGTCTCAGTTTAAACACTATTTACATATGTTGGCAATTTCATCGAAATCGAACCACTACATCTTATAGCTGTCATAGGAACGATGACTGAAAACGTGTTAACTGCACTTGCACAGCTGGAGCAACCAAAACTAAATTGATGGCTTCTAATGATCTCTGACAGAACACACAGCAAGTTGTTGCTCTCTCTTTCCTCCTCTCTATCATTTTTTTGCCCCACAAAAATTTTCGATATCAAATATAAATACCTCTACGCGAGGTTAAAGTCTAGGGACGATATCTAATTTTGTGACGAAGTATTTTCAGCTGAATATAAGACAATTTAAAAAATAAAATTAATTTTGCAATCGGCACACTGCAAATGTTACTTAAGTACAATAAAAAGAAGCTGAATCATTTTGCGCAACGTGCGGTATGCGACCGTTTTTTTATACGCTTAAAGGGGGTATTATAATTTTGTCACGAAATGTGTAACGCATTGAAGGAGACGTCTCAAAAAATAAAAAAATTTGTATATTCGTGATCAGCATCAACAGCCGAGTCATGTCCGTCTGTTCGTCTTGTTATATGCGAACTAGTCTCTCAGTTTTTGAGCTATCGCTATGAAATTTGCCACAGAAGCATATTCTTGCTGCAAGCAGTACAAATGTCAGAATCGGCCAGATCGGACCACTATAACATATAGCTGCCATAGGAACAGTCGGCTGAAAATATGTTTTTGTATGAAAAACTTTTTTGTTTTTCCAATAACTCAACCAAACTCACTGTCAAAGTTTTAACACTATCCACATGAGGACTGTACCGAAAAGAAACTGCACACTTTAATTTGAATGTAACTTTTTAAATTATGGATAAATCAATTATTTTTAATATTGAACATAATGCTAGAAACAAATATTATTATCTTAATTTATGGCGAATCTTTTGTTTCACGTTTTTCATTAAGTCTTGCACACACGTATTTTTAACGACACAACTTGCTTTACGCAAATTTTTTTAAAATTCCTTAATTTTTCTGGCTTCTTGACCATTTTTCGTCATGTCTTAACAATAGCCCAATACTTCTCAGTCGGGTGAAGTTCTGGAGAGTTTGGTGAGTTCTCCTCTTTTGCAACATAGTTAATGTTGCGGGCTTCCAGCAATGCTAGCGTGGAGCGTACGTAGTGTGGAGTTCCTAAATCTGGGCAAAATATTGTTGAGATATAATGTTTTTTATAAAATGGTGTAAGGCGTCTCTTTAAACACTAATTTTAATAAATTTCAGCAGTGCCCTTTGTAAAAAATGGTGCTGTTTTAAAGCCACAATAGCATATAGCCTGCCAAATGAGAGGTTTTTCGCCAAATTTTTCAACTCCAATCGATGTCAACTGGTCAACTGTTTCACCAATACGTTTTGTGTAAAATTGGGGTCCTGCGAATGTCCTGGCATACATTTTTACGAAGGTCTCATCATCCATTATGACGCACTCAACAGAGTCTTTGAGCAAAAGTTCGTACCCTTTCCGAACTCTTGTTTTTTCCACTTTTATTTGTTTTGCACTTTTTTTTGGTATTCGCTGCTTTTTGTAATGTTTAGTTTATGTATTTTTTTACTCGTTGTATCATTGAGAAACTTGTAAGAACTTTTTTTGACAAATCACGCACAGACATTTATTTATTTTTATATATAAGAGACAGTTTTTTTTTTTTAAGTTAAGTGTCTACCGATCTCTTTACTCCCTGTTCCCATTAAAAATGGGAAAAAGGGAGTTATAAAGTACTGCAAATGTGTGTAACAGACAGAAGGAGGCATTTCCGACTATATAAACTATATATATTCTTGATCAGCATCAACAGCCGAGACGAACTAGCCATGTCTGTCTGTCTGTCCGTCTGTCCGTATGAACACACAGATCTCGGAGACTATAAGAGCTAGAGACACCAAACTTGGCATGCAGGTTCCTGTATACCATACGCAGATCAAGTTTATTTCAAATTTCGGATGCACCCCCCTGC
The DNA here is from genome assembly GCA_949708635.1 of Hirtodrosophila cameraria. Lineage (NCBI taxonomy): Eukaryota > Metazoa > Arthropoda > Insecta > Diptera > Drosophilidae > Hirtodrosophila > Hirtodrosophila cameraria. Next base: position 36,886,631 of record OX453089.1, read on the forward strand.
ACCCCCGCAAATCGCAAAAGACTCCCACAGCCACAATTTTAAAGATAAAGCTTTAATTTTTGGTATACATATATGTTGTATCAATGTTCATCAGTTGTAGAAATTTCAACACGATTGGATAAATAGCACCAAAGTTATAGAAGAATCTTTTACGCCCGTCTCAGCTGGCAGCAACAACAGTTTGACAAGCAGTTTACCAGTTAAGTGCACTGCTTGCTTGAGTTGCCGCTGAACTGCTTGAAATGCAAAGTGGGAGCAGGGAGTCTCGTAGCCGGGCACACTCGACTAGAGCATTCTTACTTGTTTCCTGCCACTTTTTGGCAAATTTCCTGTATGAAATACCATTTTCGGTGCAGAAATTGTTAACAACTTTCATTCGCAAGTGTTTCTCAATTCGAGGCATTGGAAAAACCAAAACAAGAATGACGGAAGAGAAGGAGCGTAAGAAGCACTTTTAATCACGCTTCCTAGCGGTGCTTACCGCATGTCAATCGAGCGTCCTTACTAAAAGTTATGCAAAGTCAAAAGGGTTCAAGTTCTTTTCGATACAGTCCTTATTTGGACAAAATTTTATCAAAATCGGCTCACTATATCTTAAAGCTGCCATAGGAACAATCGGTTGAAAAATAAGTTTTTGCATGAAAAACTTTTTTGTTTTTCAAAATAACTCAACCAAACTTACTATGTAAAAGTTTTAACACTACCCACATATTTGGACAAAATTTAATCAAAATCGGCTTACTATATTTTATAGCTGCCATAGGAACGATCGGTGGAAAAATAAGTTTTCTTATGCAAATTTTTTCTGCAAGGGTATATATCTTCGGCACGCCGAAGATAACATTTCTTTTGTGTTTATTATTAAAAATAGTTATAATATTAATCAGAATACTCTAGTTCACAAAAATAGATATCACAAGTGCACAAAAATAAAAGGGCGGGGGTGGGCGTGGAAAATTTTTTTTTATCCAATCATCTTGACCTTTTTTCTGACTATGGTGTATACTTGTTTTACTTGTTTTTAATTAAAATAATGTAACTACCTCATCAAAATATCGAATATCAATGACAAGGAGTTGCTTAAAACAACTTTTGGGAACTATTTTAAAAGTTCCGTTCATTAAATATCTTCTTTTTGGCGGGGGAATATTTTTCTTTTGTTTTGATCACAAAACTAATCAACTTACTCACAAACTTATCATTGAAATAATTTTAAAACGCTACTTTTGCACATCTGTGCAAAAAAAAAACGGCCATAAATTACTTACCCTAAGAGCACCTAAGGAAAATAATTGTTAAACGATTTCATGGATTGTTTTAATAAAATAAGTCAAATGCAATAAGACCAAAAAAAAAAAAAAAAATTTGGGGCTTTATTTCCTAAAAAAAATTATCTTGGACCCCAAAAAATTCATTTTAAAAATTTTGGTCTTATATCCTGATAAAAATTAAACAAGTCCCCAAAAATAGGTTTTTGGTCCTTATTTCATAACTTAATTTTTACTCCCTGTTCCCATTAAAAATGGGAAAAAGGGAGCTTCCTGTATATCGTACGCAGATCAAGTTTATTTCAAATTTCGGATGCACCCCTCCGCACCCACGCAAATTGCAAAAAACTCCACAGCCACAATTTTAAAGATATTACTTTGATTTTTGTTACACATATATTTTATGTCAATGTTGATCAGCTGTGTAAATTTCATCACGATCGGATAACAAACACCAAAATTATGCAATAATCTATTACCTTCGTCTCAGCAGGCAGAAACAACAGTTTGACAGTTTCCACCAAATCAATCTTGAAGATCGTTTGTTTGTGCTCGATTTTGGAATCGCAGTACCGGAATGTACTTGAAGTAATTAACGCACTTAGGAGCGGACAACTGCCGCAAGGTGATAATAAGGAATATGTTTTGCCAAAGTTCAACCCCGACTCCTCGGGCTCTAGTGCTGCCGCATGGTGTTCTACAGTGGATTTAATCTTGGACGAAAACTGTTTATAGGGTAGTTCATTCTTAATGGCACTAAACAAATCGTTTGAGGGCAGTGCATCTAACTGTCTGCCTCAAATTTCATTTGCCGGAATGACAAGAACTCAATTTAAAGAACTGTTTCTGCAGCAGTTTGAAGACGACGAAACTCCAGCAGCCACAGTTTTTAACGTTTTAATTGGTCGCCCAAAAGATGACGAGTACTTATTGAAAAAAGCCAATTGGTACCTTGGCCATATTTCGTCTCAGGAGCCGGGTGTTCACTTGTTAAGGAAGGGTAATAATACTGTAACCAGTACGTTGCAAATTCTATCAAATGGTAAATTAAGCGAATACTCCCTTGTTCTGTTTCATGTTGTTTTAAATGATTGATTAAACAGCTATTAGAATCATATATTATGCGGTCTAGCTGTTCTCCGATTGCCAGTTCTTCATTGCTTGTCAAGACGAAAAATGGCACTGACCGACGTTGCGTTGATTATCGCGAATTAAATTCTAATACTGTTGCCGATAAATATCCGTTGCCACTGATTAACGATCTAGCTTTGAATTTTGGTACAGATATGTCTTTTATCAATATTCAGTTTGCGCAAATTTCGTTGCGATCGGAAAATAAACTCCAGTTATTAACACATCTATTTCTCCCCGTCTCAGCAGGCAGAAGCAACAGTTTTACAGGCACTGGACAAGTTCAGTGCGCTGCTTGGTTGCGTTGCCGCGAAACTGCTTGAAGTGCAAGTTGGGAGCAGTTACTCTCGTAGTCGGGCACAATCGACTGGAGAATTCTAAATTGTTCATGTTTAGATATGGCATGTGGATTCCACATTCACCCCAATTCAGCTGAGCGTACAGCATTTTTTACTCCAGAGGGACAATTCAAAACAAATTATGCCTTTTGGACTTAGGAATGCACCATCTGTACTTCAGAGTGAGGTAATGAAGGCACTATGTGAGTTTGCCTACTCTTTCTCAATAGAATTCAACCTGCAAAATTTGGTGATTCTAGTCAAAGGGGTGTGGGTGATACAGACTTTGCGTATTTTTGGGGGCGGAAGTTTGCGTGGCCAAATTTTTTTAGTCAGATCAATCAAGGATGTGATAAGTAGATGCGTAAGGTGCACCAGAGCTAAACCCAAGTTAATGCAGCAAATTATGGGAGATTTACCGGCAGAACGAGTCACACAAGCTCGACCATTCCTCAACACTGACGTAAATTACTGTGGACCTTTTTGGATTCACTTTAAGATACGTGAAAAAAGGCCGCACAAGGCATACACAGAGGTATTTTGTTGCTTAACCACAAAGGTTGTATATCTGGAATTAGTATGTGATCTATCAACAGATGCATTTCTGGCAGCACTTCGCTGTTTTCTCAGTCGTCGTGGGAAGTGTCAGACGATCCATTGCCACAACGCAACGAATTTCATTGGCACCAACAATCAACTGAAGGATTTGAAAATCACCATCTATTCAGAGAAGGCTGCAAATCAAATTATTGAGCATTGCAGTAAAATACAAGTGAATTTTAAGCTCATTCCTTCTCGAGCAGCTATAAAATCAGCGAAAAAATTATCGCTCAACAATACAAAAACGGCATCACTAACCTTCGAAGAGCTGAATACAGTGATCATCGAAATTGAAGCCATTTTCAATTCTCGACCAATTACTCCAATGTCAAATGACCCAATGGATACATCAGCACTTACGCCTGGTCACTTTTTAATTGGAGAACCTTTAACAGCCCCTCCTGACGCAAACATTGATATTGGTGGGAAGACACTAGTAAAGCGCTGGAAACAAGTGTCCAGAATAAAGCATTCATTCTGGAAACAATGGTCACAGGAATATCTACAGGAGCTACAATGCAGATACAAATGGAAAACATCAGCACCAAACATCAAAGAGGGTTTAATATACCAGTGATGAAGTGGCTTATGGGACGAATCATTAAAACGTACCCAGGACCAGATAATTTTATTCGAGTCGTAGCTGTAAAAACTGCATCTGGAGAGTATAAACGTTCCATTCATCGACTCGCACCACTGTTTCCCGAAGAGGTAGCTGTCAAGCGTCCATTTAAAAGCACAACGGACATAAACGGTGAAATACGTGGACATAACGATGAAAACAATGAACATATAGGAAAAAACTCAACTTATCGTCTCTCACTTCAACACTGCTGATATATATATATATATGCTACCATTAGAATTGTCACAACCAATCACTGTGACATGCTTGGAAGGAAACCCAGGAATTTTCTACGAGAAACTCGGTACCACTAAGATGGAATTATTTGAATGGAGTATGGTAGTATGCTATGACTTAAGCCCATATTGGCAAGACATGAAATCACTCGCCGCGGGAACTTAGAACTTAGCTATTTATGCCCCCAGTTAAGCCACAGGCAAGCATGTGAAATGTTGCAAAAACAATTCAAGCACATTCTTGACAAATTGCAGGGAGAGAACGCATTGCTGGAAATGTCACGACATTGCCGATCACCACTCGACATAGTAGGTGATCTGGCAAATGGTTTGTCTGGCGTCCTCGATTTCAACTGCAAATGCAAAGGAAATCCCAAAAACATCATTCAGACGAATGAAGAATTCTTGCTACAGCTACTCAAAAAGCAGACATCTGTTCTCGATTTAACGTAAACGTAATGAGGAACGACAGAGTTACCAACGAAAGGCGAATAAAATTACTGGAAAGACAAATGTCTGTATATAACGAGAAAAGAGGAAAGAGCTCAGGAGATCATCGTTTCCAAGCATTTATGATTTTGACAACGCAACTGACATTACTTACCACTTCTCCTGTCTCCAAATCAACTAAAGGAATAAGTAGACCAGAGACGAGATCACTTGCCACCAAATCAGAAGCAGCCAGTCTCCTCAAATGACAATGATGACCCCATCTGTTTTGACCAACATGCTGTATTTAACGTTGATCATCGCTGCAAGTTTCAACTCTTTAAGTTGTACACACCAAATCAAAATTGGTATGAGCAAAAACCCACTAACCAAATAGTTGGATCTTTGCAACGAATTCACCAATGGATCTCAGGCATGTCTGCCAGAGCATTCCATATACTGGAGCCTTCCGGCACTTGTACTGCACGAAACGCTGACATTAGCATCAACACGTTTGATACAATAATTAGCAATGTCCGGACAACATATGCACGATTTGGAAACATCAACTAATCTACAAGTGCTTCCACATCACTAGATGAACTAATCGCAATCACACCACCCTTGGATTTGAAGGTCAACGATCTTGATGTACTTCAGCAATTGACAAAAATGAAGCAGTCAACATTGACAGAACATCTTGACACAATTCAGCATCATCATATAGCCGCATATGCCGTATTAATGCTTTCTCTACTATCTATTGTGATCATCACCCGAAGACGATTTGCATAATGGATAAAGGGAACACTAGTCATATTTGTGTTCTTTATTTATATGTTATCTCATGCTTTTTTTTTATAAATCCTTAAGTTTATAAGTAAAATCCAGAATGTGCGCTAGACAATTATGACTAGCAAAACCAATCTTTATCTTTATCTAAATGTAACCGAGCAATGCATAGGCCACGGTATATAGACAGTGGTCTGTTCAAATAAAAATTAGCTTAGAACCGAACCCCAGCAGTGGTAATTCCTTCTTATACTCATCTCTGACAGTCTAATTGGTTAAAGTGGCACGTTACGACGAATATAAAGAATTCAGTTTATAAGTATAGTATATAGAATAAGTTTTTGTGAGGTTGGTCGATTTATTTTGAAAAACATACATGTGCATACAAAAACTTTTTTTTCAACCGATTATTCTTATGGCAGCTATATCTTATAGTGGTCCGATCTGGCTGACATATTCTGATTCTGACATATGTACTGCTTGCAGAAAGACTAAGCATCTGTGCCAAGTTTCATCATGATAGCTCTAAAACTGAGGGACTAGTTCACATAAGGTGTGTTTCTTATTTATAACGCCACCCATTATTTTGTTTTATCTCTGTAACGGTAATTTATTTCTGGTCTGTTCTTCTACGAAAGTAGGTGTATGGATGAGATAAGAATGCACACCAACTTTGAGATTTTTTCAGATAAAGGTACTTTTGTTATTTATATATTATATAATATAACGCCACATGAAATTAGTGAGTTTTTAAGTGTGCAAGCGATGAGATCATTAATATTTTTCAGACTAAGTGGTTTAATTATTAAGTAATCAAGTAAGAACGTTGCAATCGGATGCACCCGACTGCGATATACTCTTTTATTCGCCTCTCTGCAGAATCAAAAGTGGGCGTGGCAATTGTATTTTTGCTCATATCTTTCAAGTTTTACCATCAATTTAAGTTTGGTTGGTTTTTTTTTCAAAAAAAATTATAAAAATGCAAGAATTGGGAAAACCCAGGAAAACCCAATCCAACCAAAATTGTTAAAGATTAGTAGGCAAAATGTTTACTACCGTTTAGCGATAAAAATTGAAAATTAAAAGAGAAAAATAGGGAAGAATGGAAAATCTAATAGATGTTACAAATCAAAATTTAAGTTAGCTAGCAATGTAGTTTTTACAAAATTTACATTGTTATTAAAAGAAAACAAGTAAGAATACTCTAGTCGAGTGTGCCCGACTACGAGACTCCCTGCTCCCAACTTGCATTTCAAGCAGTTCAGCGGCAACACAAGCAAGCAGCGTACTCAACTTCCACAGTGCATGTCAAACTGTTATTTCTGCCTGCTGAGACAGGGGAAATAAGTTCTTCCATAACTTTGGTGCTATTTATCCGATCGTGTTGAAATTTACACTTCCGAAAGACATTGATTAAACATACATGTGTACCAAAAATTAAAGCTCGATCTTTAAAATTGTGGCTGTGGGAGTCTTTTGCGATTTGCGGGGGGTGCATCCGAAATTTGAAATAAATTCTTGGTCATAGCATTAAATAAATGAAATGTTGAAACTTAATGAAAGAGAGGCTTGAAAATAGAATTAATATTTAAACTTTGAATAACTCACTGATTGTAAGAATGTTTAGCAAGTGTTTGCGCCTTTGTCTAAGCACTTGAAAACATACCCTTTTACTTCGACTTACCATTACCAATAAGTTGCGCACTTGGCATGTGTCTTTTCTTGATTTTTAAATGTCCAATTTGTGTTTTTATACAATTTTTTTTAATTTAAAAAAAAAAAAGAAGGTATACACTTTGGGTAGACAAAGTGTCAAAACTTGAAAGATTTGGGCAAAAATACAATTGCCACACCCACTTCTGACTCCGCAAAGATGCGAAAAAAAGAGTATATCGTAGTCAGGTGCATCTGACTGAATAGATTAGATAAAAATATATTTCGCCACGATCGGATAAATAGCACCAAAGTTATGGAAGAAATTATTTCCCCTGTCTCAGCAGGCAGACACAACAGTTTGACATGCACTGTGCAAGTTGAGTACGCTGCTTGTTTGCGTTGCCGCTGAACTGCTTGAAATGCAAGTTGGAAGCAGGGAGTCTCGTAGTCGGGCACACTCGACTAGAGCATTCTTACTTGTTTTTTTCAAAGAAATTAAAATAATGTTTTAAAAGAGTATATTGGCTTTGTGAAATGTCCGTCTCTCTGTCTGTCCGTCTGTATGAACGCAGCTTTTTCCACAGTTTTGAAGCTAGAGCAACCAAACTTGGTATACATGTTGGTATATACCATAGGCAGACAAAGTGTCAAGATCTCCCCCACCCCTTCCCGTTCCCCTACAAACCGCAAAGACCTATATCTTCCACAGTTTTTAAGCTAGAGTAACCAAAGTTAGCACAAAGCCTACTTATCACAGCCTTGATTGATCTGACTAAAAATTTTGACACGCCCACCCCCGCCCCCACAAATAAACAATGTTTGTATCTCCAACACCTCTTTATCTAGAGTCCCCAAATTTTGCAGGTTGAATTCTATTGTCCTATTAAATAGATTGGATAAAATATATTTCGCCACGCCCTCCCCCGCCCTTTCAATCGAGCAATGTTTGTTTCTCCCAAACCTGTAGAACAAAAAAAGAGTATATCGCAGTCGGGTGCATCCGACTGCAACGTTCTTATTACAGTCGCTGAATCCGAAAGAAAAATAAAAACAAGAAAGAAATGTTATATATATACCCTTGCAGAAAAGATTTGCATAAGAAAACTTATTTTTCAACCGATCGTTCCTAAGGCAGCTATATCTTATAGTGGTCTGATCTGGCTGACATATTCTGACTCTGACATATGTACTGCTTGCAGAAAGAATAAGCATCTGTGCCAAGTTTCATCACGATAGCTCTAAAACTATGGGACTAGTTCGCATATAAACTAACGGACAGACGGACATGACTCGGCTGTTGTTGCTGATCACGAATAAACAAATTTTTTTCTGAGATATCTCCTTTAATACGTTACACTCTGCGCAAACACATGCGCCAGACAAAAAATCCTAAGTACATATATAGGTACTTACAAAAAATGCATTTTTATTAGCCAACTTGTCCCTTCCTTTGGATAACCATCGTATATGCTCATTTTAGTGCATGCAGCAAGTGCGTACGCTGCTTCGCGTGCACGAACGAGATAACACGCAAATAAATTGGATGTTATAAAAAAAAAAAAAAAAGTATTTATGTCGGACTCCGATAAACCTTTCTCAGTTCATCTGGCCAAGTGCCTAATGTTCACGTGCCTGGCGTCGTCTCTAACCTCAAAACTAAGCCCCGAGCGTGAAGAGGTTTCGCTAAGCCGGAATAAGAACCAAGCACTTTTAAAACTTGCGTTCCAAGGAATGCCTGGCATTTAAAACATGTGCATCGATCAGCAGTCTGGTTCCCACCCGATAAAATAATTGGCTACGTATTGTTCCCCTCATTCAAGATATTATAGTTACTTACTCTCTTGTTTTTCTGTAGGATATTAAGAACCTAAAGTAATTAAAATAGCAACAACACAACAAAACAAATGTTAAAAACATAGGAGAATTTAAGTGATGTAAACTTAGCAGGAACAAACCATTCTATAAACCTTCACAACACTACACAACAATTTATGAGTATTTAAACAGCTGTTCATCTCGCATTGTCAATGAAAGGCCTTTCTAGACATGATCGGGTAAGTTTGCTAATAGCCTATTCGCACTGAGCACATATTGAGCATCGAAGGGAAAGATTTGGAACATTTCGTTCACACTGCCGTCATCTTGCATCTTTGATCTTGGCGTCGAACGGGAAAATTTTGTAAAAAGTTTAAAGAATTATTAATTTGGAATTTGAGAGTAAGTTTCCGTTGTTGTTGCCGCTATGCAGCATTATGCCGAGCTTCAAAAGAATTTAATGGTGGCAAAGAGGAAGATGCAGTCGACGAGGATAACGACGACGACTTGTAGTTGCTTGCTGCCAATTACAATATTCCACGGAGCGTTTGGATGTTTGTAAGTACAAATATATAATACTAGCATTTCCCGGCGTGCGGTGCTACGCCCCGAATAAAATCATATTCGCACGAAAATTTAACTTCGCTCCTACAACTTTAACCAACAATTTTCTATCCACCAGGGGAAATTTTCCGGAAAATAGGTATGCAGTTTTTAATGAATATTCATATTGAGCTTTGCAAATGAGTTTGGAATAAATCGCATAAGACCTCAACTTTCGCCATGCTTACCACCCACTTTCCACCCGGAAATGTGAATTTTCCGGAAAATTGGTATGCAGTTTTTAATGAATTTTCATATTGATCTTTGAAAATGAGTTTAAAGCAAATCGCAAAAAAACTCAACTTTGGCATTTTTGCCACCCACTTTCCACCCGGAAATGTGAATCTGCCGAAAAATTGGTATGCAGTTTTTAATGAATTTACATATTGATCATTGAAAATGAGTTTGAAGCAAATCGCATAAGAACTGAACTTTGGCCTTTTTACCACCCACTTTCCACCGGGGAATGTGAATTTTCCTGAAAATTTGTATGCAGTTTTTAATGAATTTTCATATTGATCATTGAAAATGAGTATGAAGCAAATCGCATAAGAACTTAACTTTGGCCTTTTTACCACCCACTCTCCACCCGGGATTGTAAATTTTCCGGAAAATTGGTATGCAGTTTTTAATGAATTTTCATATTGATTTTTGAAAATGAGTTTGAAGCAAATCGCAAAAAAACTCAACTTTGGCATTTTGCCACCCACTTTCCACTCGAAAATGTGAATTTTCCGGAAAATTGGTATGCAGTTCTTAATGATATTAATCTTTGAAAATGAATTTGAAGCAAATCGCATAATAACTCATCTTTAGGCTTTCTCAGACATGAAAAAAATACGCTCTGACAAACTTCTAATGCTACTTTTAGGTTTGCCCTTAAAGTTTAGCGCTGACAAGATTCCACACACTAGTTCTTACAGAACATATGCAAAAGCAAATCTGTGTAAATTTGTAATTCGATTTTGCGCCAAATATTGTGCGTGCCTAACCGTAGCTTTGTTTCTTTGTCTTACCTTTTCAGCCAAGCATTATACTTAGAAGAGCCATCATCATATATTTGTGTTTTAACTATGTTCTCCGGACGTTGTAGCATGGTGAAATCTTCTTCTCTTCTAAAACTAGATTTATTTTGCGGTGTTCCAAGGCGATTCCATATTTTCGAATCATTGCTTCCTTCCATCCTGTGCAATATTTGATGTGCCAGATATTCCGAAGCCAGAAATTGTTGAATCATTTTTCTAAATGAAAAATTAAAATTTGTTTTTACAAAATACTTACACAATTCAAAACATGACAAAATTATCGTAAAGATCAACGCTATTTTTACCATTCGGGGACGGAAGTAAGTTAACAACAATTAAATTAACAAGTGTATTGATACCAATCAAAGATATGTTGATAACAGAAAATGTAAGCAAATAAAGTTTTTCAACTCAAAAAGCGCGGACTAGGAATTGATTTTAGAACTATGGTTCAATGGTGAAAATATTTAAGAACTAAAGGTAGATTACGAATTTGGGCAACCATTTTTTAATTTTTTTTGTCCCTACAAAAATTGATGCTACCTAATATAGATGCTTACTTGAGCTAAAAGAAAATTTGGTAACTCAATCTAATTGTATATTTATATTGTTCTTTAACATGGGATATGTAAAATCATTTACGTTTACATATCATTTTAAAAAATAAGCTGACAGAAATAATTCTGGTTGTACATATATGAGAAAAACGGTAATTTAAACGTCATCACTTTGACGTCATACTGAAGCTCTCCTTCCTTTTGTCAATTTAAGTGTGAGGCATAGTGAAATAACATATGAAAGATGGTCCCGTCGGAAAAAAAAGTCTGTCCCTCTGCTTTTCTTAATTTTTCCGAAAAAGACTTTCTGTTATTATTGTCGGATGAGAATAAAAACTGAATGGGCAAAATATGAAAATGTTCCAAAAAAATTATAATTTATTTTAGACTTAACTTAAATCAAAAAATTATCCATTCAATCACAAAAACAACGCTTAATTGCAAATTCACATTAATAAATAAAAAAAGATTTTGAAAAACCTGATATTGTTTTTTATAACATACAGGTAGAAGGTTTTAGCACGCCAAAGGGCTGCCTAGTGCTAATCAACTTTATAATAATAATAATAACTTTGGTGTTATTTATCCGATCGTGATGAAATTTACAAAGCTGATCAATATTGATACAACATATATGTGTACCAAAAATCAAAATGAAATTTACGCAGCTGATTAACATTGATAACATTAGTATTTGTACCAAATATCAAAGAAACATCCTCTAAATAACGGCAGTGGGAGTTTATTTTTAGATATGCAAGGATGCGAGGTGTCTCTAGTTTGACTCGACGGTTGATGCCGATCAATAATATAAATAATTTAGAAATATTCTACCTAAAAAGGTAAATTTTCTGGAAAATAGGTATGCAGTTTTTATTGAATTTTCATATTGATCTTAAGAAATGTATTTGAGGCGAATCGCACAAAAACTCAGCTACCCACTTTCCACCAGGGAATGTGAGTTTTCCGTAATATTGGTATGCAGTTTTCAATGAATTTTCATATACATCTTTGAAAATGAGTTTGAAGCACATCGCATAAAAACTCAACTTTCGCCCATACAACCTTGACCACCCATTTTCCACCCAGAGGTGGAGAATTTTCCAATAAATTGGTATGCAATTTCAAATGATTTTTTATACAAATCTTTGTAAATATGTTTGAAGCTGTTCGGATCATAATCAAAAAAGTTGCATCGAACGGTATTCCGAGAATTTTCCACATTTCCCACCCGAATTTGCCAAGATCCGGGATTAGTGCTCACTTTGTCGCCAATCGACAATCGCCATCGCCAGTGAGGACAAACTCTTTTATTTATATAGATATATATAAAAATGATCTTTAGTTATTTGTCATTCCAAAAAAATAAAATCAAAACAAAATTATTTTGAATTCCTTATTAGTTCCGTTTGGTTTGAATACAAAATTAAGACTAAAGGGTGGTGTTCACTTTGCGCGAAATGGCACGGAAATGTAAAACTCCATATAAAAAAAGAGCTGTGTAATTTGTGCGCGGAATCCATTCCATAAGTAGTGTTCAGTCAACGCGTAAAAAGGCCGCGTAATCAATACGTTATGTTGTCAATTACGTTATGCTTAACAGAGCTGTTAAGATAACATTTCGCGCTGAAATCATGTTTTAGAGTTGAGATTGTAAAACAATAAGAAGAAGAGCAAAATGAGAGCAATTTATAAAATTAATTAATAAAATAAAAATTTGATGATATTAATTAAATAAATTTCACTATATTCATCATGCATTCATATCTATGAACTTCCGTGCATTAAGATAAGTACTTGAATATCTATTTATGTACTTACTGCGTATCTATTCTAAATATAATTTCACTTTCGTTTTGTTTAATATATATATGTTTTCTTTATTATGGCTTCTGTAAACAGCTGATATATTTTTAAACAGCACAAACGCAGCGTAAGGTTGCCAAATGTTCGGTTTTCTTTTAATTAACAGCAATTTAGCAGAATGTTATTTCTTAGAAGAAATTACGTGCCGTAATTACACGCCGAGTGAACACCGCCCTTAAATGACAAAAATTATATATGTGTTGCAACAGCCACATCTTCAGTTGTTTACATTTAGTGTTGGTGGCTATTGCTCATATTACTGTTTGGTGCCTACGTGACTTCTGTCGTGGTGGGCCCTTATCGTGTGAAAGGAATTATGCTGTCATGCAATTAATTGTTTACAGTTTGTATTTGACTTATACGTTCTTTTGGCTCTGTTTGATTATTCTTATTTCTATTGCTGGCTGTATTAGTGAGGGTATCGAGTTCTATAACTATGATACTCCCCCTTTCCTTGACCGAACTACGTCTTCGAATTCGGAAGTATGTAGGTGGTTAATAATATACCTACATTGATTGTAGTGTATAAAATAATTTCTTGTCCATGTGATTTTATTATGTAATAATTAATTTATTTACTCATGTGGCTTATTTTATTGAAAGGATCGGAAGTAGTGGTTTTGTTTAACAATATTTCCATCTTCCGTGGGTGTATTTCTTCTATTGTAATTGTAACGGTGTTTGTTTGTATGCAACATTGGTTAACTTGTATTAATTGGTCACCTGTAACTGAAAGTGGTGAGCTTAAGCAAGTGGAGAATATTTGTGTTTAATATATCTTATAAGTAAATAAAATATTAGGATAAATATATTGGATTGAGGGTGTTTGCCCTGGTTTTAACTTACATAACATATTATTTTTTTTCTAATTGATTGGATACATTTATCAGTTACATATGTTTTGGTTTTAAAGTCCATTACCTTTTCATTGTAAGCATATTGTTGGAGGAGAATTGTAACGTAATGAGCAAATTTAATTATTCAATTTAAATATAACGATCAACACTTAAATACTGTGATATGTAACATCTCCAATGTAAATAGAATAAGGTAAAATGAAATGAATTCAGAATCAAGACGCCAGCTAATAAAGACCAAACAAAGAAACACACGCAACAGCAATTCATTCTTGTGGTAAAGGGAGACGATTTTGGAGACACTTATGCCTTTTGGGAAACATTGCGCTAACGCAATTATATCCAGAGCTAGGGCTGGATAACATATGCTGTTACAGAATTTGTTATTAAACTGTGTATAGTTACATTTTCATTTTTATCTGCGTATGGTAGCACTGTATACAAGGGGGCTTTAATATATTCAAATGGGATTTGTTAAATTAAGTATAAATTATTGTCTAGTGCTTTTATATATTGTAGTGTTGTGCTCCCGGTTTTGTATTTCATACCGTTTAGTGTCTACTTGTCTAACATTAGTATTTTTACTCTCATTAAAAATGGAAAAAAAAGGGAGCTATAAAGTAAATTTATGTAAGAGGCAGAAAGAGGCATTTCCGACAGTATAAAGTATAAATGTTCTTGATCAGCATCAACAGCCGCGTCGATCTCGCCATTTAAGTCTGTCTGTCCGTCTGTCTGTCCGTATGAACACAGACTATAAGAGCTAGACTATAAGACTAGAGACACCAAACTTGGCATGCAGGTTGTAAGGAAGTTCTCAGGCCGGGGTACATAGTATTTCAGTCCGCCCAAGGTTGCTTACAACAAAATTTATAAATTTTCCGGGACTGGCTGGTTAGAACTAGCGCCGGTGCAATATAGTTTGCAACATAAAGGCGCTACGAACTTAACATTTGTAGAGAGAAAGGAATTATTTCCGATAAAACGGCCAAATAGGTGGACTACGGCACAGCGACATATTATTCTAACCCTGATGGCCCGCCACGCCGATTACGACAGTCAACGCTGGCAAGATCTCGTACGCTTTGATAGTAAAATAGTCGCTAAACTATCGGAAGCTATAACCGCCAACACTGCCAAATTCTCGCGCAAGCTATAACCGCAAGCACTAGTTAGCTGAAGAGCAGGCTATGACAGCAAACTCTAGCTAACTCCAAAGCAGGCTATAACAGCAAGCACTGGCTAACTCTAGAGCAGGCTATAACAGCAAACTCTAGCTTATTCCAGCGCAGGCCATAACAGCAAACACTGATTTACTCTAGCACAAGCTACAACGGTAAACACTGGCTAATTTTCATACTATGCCAACCTGATCGATCTTCTGCACAGCCGTCACTGGACCAAAACTTGAGGCTTGCGCAGCAAACAACGTGGGTCGCCGCGTAAACAAGACAGAGGGGAGGGAATAACTACGGCACTTAATAACCACTGAAAAGAAACAGTAAATGAGCGGCCGATCACCTCAGCTTGATATGACTCACTTTGTGAATAATTAGACCGTTTTGATTTAACGTTATAATACGTATATTGATTAGAATTTAAAGTATACATAAAACCTATACCACACTTCACAAACTCCTAACTGATTAATACATTTGCCCAGCTCACCGGAGTCTCAGTTATCCGCTTAGTCTTGATTGTCTATTTGTTGTGTATTCCGTTGTCAAATACCTACTGCTGCCGTTGAAGAGTTTCCGCTGCGAATCCGCGCTCTGTCCGTTGACACGCCCGGCTAACAACTAAACTCTCGATCGCCTCTGTGCGTCGATATTCTAAAACTTAGCAATCTTTTCTCTGTCGCTGCTTTCAGTCTCTCCAGCATGCGCCGTTTTCGGTGGTTAGTCGGTCGATCCTCTTTTGTTGTTACCGTTAGTTTTCTGCTCTGCTTTTCGACTCACGTAACCCGCATTTGCTATTTTGTTGTGTTTTTTTCCTTGTTGCGTCGGCTGCTGTCAGTGATGCCCGACTGTAGTTGTCAGTGATGATCGGTTGTAGTTGTCAATGTTGTTTGGCTGCAGTTCTTAAACTCCCTTATGTCCTACCCTTTCTTATTAAATTTTCTGTTGTTTCTTGACTCTTTCTTCTTGGGCAAAGTAACTGTATTTTGCCCTTCTTGGGCGGAACTTGTATCTAATAAAATATATACAAACTTAAAACTACAAAATTACTTTCCTACAAACTAAAGACTACAAAATAAATGTGGCGCATTATAGTGCATCACAATGTTCCTGTGTACCGTACGCAGATGAAGTTTATTTCAAATTTCGGATGCACCCCCCCGCAACCCACAAATCTCCCACAGCCAGAGTTTTAAAGTTAAAGCTTTGATTTTTGGTACACATATATTTTATGTCAATTTTGATCAGCTGTGTAAATTTCATCACGATCGGATAAATAGCACCAAAGTTATGGAACAATCTATTTCCCCCGTCTCAGCAGGCAGGAACAACAGTTTGACATGCACTGGCCAAGTTAAGTGCGCTGCTTGCTTGTACTGCCGCTGAACTGCTTGAAATACAAGTTGGGAGCAGGGAGTCTCATAGTCAGGCACACTCGACTTGAGCATTCTCACTTGTTTCTGAATGGATTCTGTGATTTTTTTGTTTTTTTGTAAATTTTTTGATATCAATCGCATGTTCCTTTCTATTCTTATTAAGTTTTTCTATCTTTTTTTTTTTTATTTTCCTGCGTGTTTTTAATTGGCTGTTTGTTGTATAAAAATATTTCAGCGAGTTTTCTACCAGTGGTGCCATGTATTATTTTATGATTCTAAGTAAATAATAATTCCTGCATGTCGATCCCAACTTGTTCAATAGTGTTAGTAGTTAATATAATTCTCATCTCGGCATTAATTGTCTTGTGGAATCTTTTAAATTTGTTTTTGTTTTTTGTTAAATATTGTAAGTAATGCCCGTTTTACATCAAGCCATGTGCTTTATTCTGTTTATACGGCCATGGCGAATTTAGAATATACATAATTTATTGATTATACTTTGTGGAGATACATATTCTATTCTGGTTATGTTTTTATTGAAATATTTTTCTGATGAAACTTTATAATGAGTTCCTTTAGTCATTATTATTTGCCTATTATAATGATTTATTGGTCTTTCTGTTATCTGTACGTATTGTCCTGAATCTTCTGCTGCACTATGTACTGTTGCTAACGTTGTATCAGCCTGGCTATCGCTGTCCTTATCGTGTGCATGACCTATAAATATCTCATTGATTTTAACCCAGGACAAATCATCTGCTACATGGTTTTCTATTTCCTGTATGTGTTTTATTTCAAAGTCATATTCATTAAGTTTGATTCATCATCTTTGAAGCTTCATGTTAGGTTTCTTAATGTATTCTTCAACGTGCACTGTGAAACGCTGACGATATAAGTAAGGTCTTAAATATTTTGTGGACCATGCTATGGTTAATAACTCTTTTTCAATGGCTAAATATCTAGTCTCATGTTCGTTGAGCGTTCGGCTTGCAAAACAAATTGGTTTATTGTGCAAGTACTGCCAATAATGCAAAATTGCTCGCGTCAGTAGTAAGTGTGAATTTTTTATTGAAATTTGGAATGTAAAATTGATTTTATTATTTAAAATATTTCTTATCTTAATCAGCAAATACTTCGTCACAAAATTAGATATCAGAAGTTTTGTGGCTTTAATATGCATCGTCCCTAAACTTTAACCTCGCATAGAGGTGTTTTTATTTTAGCTAAAATCTCTTCAATCTTAGGAATTGGAAATCTGTCACCAATATTAACATCATTCAATTTTCTGTAGTCCATTACAAGACGAAATTTGCAGTCCTTTTTGACGACCACTTTTGGAACTGGAACAATTACAATTATTACAATTAATTGTATGGTGAATTAGAATGATTGATTATGTCCTGTTTTAACATGTCATTTATTTTTTCATTTACATAATTTTCATTCTTGCGGATATGCCTTCCTATAGATTGGATCTACTGTTTATACTCTTTTTTTTAATTTTTTTGAAAAAAAAAAAAAGAAAAAAGAGTATATTCGATTTGTGAAATTTCCGTCTGTCCGTCCGTCCGTCTCTCCGTCTATTAGAATGCACGTTTTTTCCACAGCTTTGAAGCTAAAGCAAACAAACTTGGTATACATGTTGGTATATACCATAGTAAGACAAAGTGTCAAGATCTCCCCCCACCCCCACCTTTCACAGTTTTACAGGTAGAGTGACTAGGGCTACTTATCACATCCTTGATTGATCTGACTCAAAAAAACTTGCCCACGCCCACCTCCGCCCCCACAAATAAGCAAAGTTTGTATCTCCCACACCCCTTTACCTAGAGTCCCCAAATTTTGCAGGCTGAATTCTATTGCCCTTTTAAATAGATTGGATAAAAATATTTTTTCCACGTCCACCCCCGCCCTTGCAATGAAGCAATGATTGTTTCTCCCAAACCTGTAGAACAGGCCCAACCAAATTTAATTTACCCGACTGCAACGTTCTTACTTGTTTTGTTTTTATTTCGTGCCTAAAACTTGTTGTAAAAGTTAAAACGGTACATTTTCGCTGTTCCCATCTTCATTATGCTAGGTAAATTAATGTATTTCATGTAGGGTATGTTAATGGTTCCTGCCAAGGTGCTTACTTTAAGTGGTGTCTGTGTCTATCAAACATCTCTGTGAGCTGTGTAAATCTGTTCCTGCACTAGATATTCCTGTTCCTGATGATATCCCTCCTGTTCCTGCACTACATATTCCAATGCCTGCTGATATCCCTCCTGACTCATTTGAGCCTGTATCTGTGCCTGCCCTGCATATTGCGGTTCATTCTGGTGTTTCTTCAGAAATATCCATTGGTTCTACTCATGTTTGTTGTGTGTGGTCTGGCCTAAAATTTGTTTGTTCGAGGAATAAAAGATTGTTGTTGATTTTAAATATTTTGCACTGGATTATATTGTGATCTGGCTTGAAATTGGTTTGATCAAGGAATAGGTATTTGATATGGGACATAATTTGGTCGTGGTATATAGTTTGAATTAAATATGTACTTTGGTGTATACTAGGGTATTGTGTTTAGTGGGATTTTTGATAGTTTGGCTTATAATTATTATCAGGAGCTCTTTTATACCCTTGCAAAGGGTGCTATAATTTTGTCACGAAATGTGAAATGTGTATATTCGTGATCAGCATCAACAGCCGAGGCATGCCCGTCTGTCCGTCTCTCTGTCTGTCAGTCTGTTTGTATGCGAACTAGTCCCTCAGTTTTAGAGCTATCGTGATGAAATTTAGCACAGTTACTTATTTTTTCTGCAAGCAGTACCTATGTCAGAATCGGCCAGAAGGGACCACTATAACATATAGCTGCCATAAGAATGATCGGTTGAAAAATAATTTTTTGTTTTTTTTTTTTAAAAGAACCCAACCAAACTCACTCTACCTAAGTTTAAACACTATCCACACATGTTGACCAAATTTTATCAAAATCGGATCACTATATCTTACAGCTAACATGGGAACGATCGGTTGAAAAATAAGTCTATGCAAATCATTTCTGCAAGGGAATAAATCTTCGACACGCCGAAGATAACATTTCTTTCTTGTTTTGATTATCTTTAATTTTATACAATTGTTCATTTTTAGGGTAATCGTTAAAATGTATAACATTACTCACTCAACCCTTCTCCATTGCTAACTGTCTTAACTTAGACAGCGAACCTATGTCAAATCTACTTATTTAAAAAAAAAAAACATTTTGGTAATTCATCGTAAATACAGTTATTTATGATTTCATCTAGCGAAATTGAATATAAAAGCTTCTCGTTTGCAGTCACACTCAGATTTAGTCTATTGTGGACATGGCTTGATATACATTCAAGATCGTTTATAAACTAACTTAGGTCTCCTTTAAATTTAATTGATCGGATGCTGGCCTTGAGATGATGCAAAGGAGTCTTATCTTCGAAGTGTAGTAGAAATGCTGTCTTCAAGCTGGCCCAAGTCTCGTAAGATGCCTTCATCAAAACCCTCATTGCATCTACTGCCAGAAGGCCCTTTACTGCTTTTAGTTGACGTGTCATCTGGATTGAGTCGTTTGTTAAAAACAACGGCAATGCCGAGTCGGTGCCCTTTACGAACAGACAGAGATGCGTTGGATTTCCATCAAATTTCCGCAAGCTGCTTATACATCTTAAACATGAGCCCAATTGCTCGCCACTCAGTACGACCGACATTTTTATTATAATTATTTATAGTGATTGTCAAAGTTTTCAAAAAAGCCTCGTTCTTGCTTTGATTGAATTTATATTGTCACTATTTCACTTATACTTCTCGTATACGCGGTTGTCTAAAGTGATATATATATATATATATTATTTTTTTTTAGTAGAAGTGTAATTGTATATGTTAACTAACTTTGTTACTATTTCACTTATACTTCTCGTTGTTATTCTCGTTAAAGCGGCTTTCTAAAGTGAGGTTCTTTTGCAGATACAAATTTTATCGTATTCGTCGATATAAACTCTTATTCTACCGGCTGAGCGAAAAATGAGCTTAAGTTATTTTTCATTCCAAAAAAATAAAATCAAAACAAAATTATTTTGAATTCTTTATTCGTTCCGTTTGGTTTGAATCCAAACTTAAGACTAAATGACAAAAATGTATTGCACCAGCCACATCTTCAATTGTTTAAATTTAGAGTTTTAAAGTTTAGTTTAAAAAAAACAACACAATCAAAGAAACCGGACTAATCACTTTGACATTCGCATCACTCTCTGTACCAGAAACGATAATGGTCGGATATGAACGTATAAATGTACGCCCTTATGTCCCACTCCCACTTAGATGCCGAAACTGCCTAAGACTCGGACAGCCCACTCTTGTGACCAAAAGCCCCAAAGCATACCCCAACTGCTCCGCCAAACAACACCCAACTGAAGACGAAACCTGCAACAACGAAAAATTCTGCATTAATTGCAAATATGAGCCAAACAACCAAAACAAACAGAGCGCCATGGACAAAGCATGCCCACAATTCATAAAAAATAAAGAATTAACAACGATTGAAACACAAGAAAAAGTCGACCACAAAACGGACCTTGGTATCTACTATGCACGCCACACCCATCAAAGTACACCTTATTCAAAAATAGTAACCCAACCACCTGTTGAACAAATGACAAAGCCAACTTCCACTCCCACTATACCATCTACAAACGCAACTCCAAGCCTCATCAGAACAACAACACACAACACCAAACCAACAAAACAACAAACTCCACTCAAACAAGAACAAGGGAGAAATATCTCATCATATGAAGACCTACTCGACTCAGCCATGGACACCATCCCATCGATCGAAAAACCATGAACTTTATCAGCCACTCTGAGAGGGCATCTCCAAAAGGACCCCAAGATCAGGATCTTCTCCACTAAGAAACAGCACCCTTACCAAGCCTCTGAAATCTAAAGATAAAAACGAACAAAAACCCAAAAATTCACTTGGACACTCAGAAGACGATAGCATGTAACTATAATTGAACCTAATCTTATGGTGCCCGCGACTTCTGTGACATCTCGTAACCTGTGGGGGCCACAGTCGTTTCGGCTACCACTTTTCTTATAAGTGATCCCAACCTGTTGACTTCAAATCAGCATGTAGGGGCCACATACAAACTTCTGGACCCTGCAACTGCACCCACCATAAGAATCTCACATTTACCTCAAAAAATCCAAAAATTTACCAAATAATATTAAAAGTCTTGCAATGGAATATTAATGGGTATCTAAACAATTATAATCAGTTACAAATCCTGATCAAAACCCACATCCCAAAAATAATTTCCCTTCTAGAAACCCATCTCTACTCCTCGCAAAAATATTCCCATTTCGATTAATTACACACTCTATCACGAAAACACAGCAACAAAGGGAAACGGCAGGGCTGTCCTTTTTATCCATAGCTCCGTACAGCATCAAAAAATAGTTCTCAACACCATCGACTTTGACACAATGGCAGTTAGAGTTCTTTCCAAGACAAAGTTCACAGTTATTTCTTCATACCTACCTCAAAACAAGATATTTAACTTCGACACCATCCAAACCCCCCCTCTCATAACCGGCGACTTTAACAGCTGGCATAAAAGCTGGGACTCGCCGAAAAATAGTACAAGAGGCAACACTCTATTTACTCCCTGTTCCCATTAAAAATGGGAAAAAGGGAGTTATAAAGTACTGCAAATATATGTAACAGGCAGAAGGAGGACTTTCCGACTATATAAACTAAATATATTCTTGATCAGCATCAACAGCCGAGACAAACTAGCCATGTCCGCCTGTCTGTCCGTCTGTATGAACGCACAGATCTCAGAGACTATAAGCGCTAGAGATACCAAACTTGGCATGCAGGTTCCGGTATACCATAAGCAGATCAAGTTTATTTCAAATTTCGGGTACACCCTCCCGCACCACCGCTAATCGAAAAAAACTCCCACAGCCACAATTTTAAAGATAACGCTTTGGTACACATATATGTTTAATCAATGTTCATCAGTTGCGTAAATTTCATCACGATCGGATAAATAACACCAAAGTTATGGAAGAATCTATTTCCCCCGTCTCAGCAGGCAGCAACAACAGTTTGACATGCACTGGTCAAGAAAACTGCGCTGCTTGCTTGTGTTGCCGCTGAGCTGCTTGAAATGCAATTTGGGAGCAGGGAGTTTCGTAGTTAGGCATGCTCGACTAGAGCATTCTAACTCGTTAAATTTACATGTCAGTCCGCAACACATTTCACCACTCACCATACCTTTACACACATTAACCTATCACTTGCATCAGCACACCTAGCCCTTCACTCAAAATGGAAAACAGACAACTTTCTTTCCGGTAGGGATCACTACCCGATACATATAGACCTTTTCGATCAAATTAATCACCCCAATACAATATCCCAACTCCTAAGACCTAAATTCAACCTCGAAAAAGCCAACTGGCATTTATTTCATGAAATTACAGAGAAACTTTGCAACAGACCTATCACCACAAACATTAACCAAGAAACAGACAACATAGTAAAAATAATAATTCAAGGTGCAAATCAATTCATACCACAATTTTAAAAACCTAAATACAACAAAAACGTTTCCTGGTGGGGACAAACTCTACAGCATTTAAGAGATGAGAAAAATACAGCATGGCTAAAGCTAAATAAAAACATTAACACGACAAACATCCTCACCTACAAAAAGGCTAATGCCAGGCTCGAACGGGAAATGAAAAATAGAAAACGATCTTCGATACATAATTTCACAGTCGAAATCACTTCCAGCAGCTCCATTTCCAAGATTTGGTCAAATATAAATCACCACGATATACACTGCCTTAAAAATCCTAACGACCCTACTCAACAAATTGTCAACTCACACACTATGCTCGCATTGGTCAAACTCGTATCATGACGATAATTTCCATGTCACATTTAGACAACACAACACAATAACAAGCCGTACCATATCGCACACTCCATCTCCTTTAGCACAAAATTTAGAAAAAAATCTTGATAGAACTATTAGCAGCAATTAACCAATCGAAAGGAAAAACTCCTGGACGAGACCGAATTAGCTTTTTTATGCTTAAACCTCTTCAATAACATCCTTACCGTACATATTCCCCAACAATTCAAAGTTAGTACCATAATTCCCATACCTAAACCTAGCTCTGATAAAACTTCTGACAACTCCTACCGCCCCATATCCCTCAACCTGTGCATCACCAAGGTACTCAACAAAATTATCTCTAAGCTGCTATGGTGGTTAGCTTCGAACGGCAATCAACTTTATAGTCGTCAAATGGGTTTTAGAAAGGGTAAGTTGGTGTCTGACTCCCTAGTAAGGCTAGATTATCAGACCACCTCGGCTCTTTCAACCAGAAACCACATCTCTGTCATATCACTTGACTTTGCAAAAGCATTTGATAGAGTCACAATCCACACTATCATTGACGAGCTTGTAAAATGGAAAATAGGACCAAAAATGCTTAATTAACCTACCAACATTCTTACTAACTGAAAAATAACAGTACAAAACAACAACGCATTCTCAAACCCTGAACCACTTCAAAACGGAATCCCACAGGCTTCTTCCCTATTAGTAATACTTTTTTCAATAGCCTTCAACAATCTCAACAAAATAATAGCCAACCACAAAAACATTGAATTTACTGCGTACGAAGACGACTAAACGATAATACACAGGATGAAAAAAATTCAGAATATACTTAACATGAACTCGCTATTTAAAGATATTAATAAGTGGTGCAACTATTCAGGTGCATCACTCTCGGTACCTAAATGCAAACATCTTCAAAACACTAAATTCAACTTTCAGCTGCAATCTTCAAACTTTTTACTACAAAACCTAATTACACAACTCGCCAAATGACTTAACATAATAAAGTATTTGTCAAACAAAAAATTCAGTTGCGACACAAACTCAATATTATACGCTGTCAAATCCATAATAATGGCTTAAATAGACTACAGAATACACCTTTACGGTAAAGCACCTAAAACTACGCTTAGCAAATTAAAAACAATCTACTCCTCAATTAGACTTGCATTCGGAGCATTCCGCACTACTCCAATCCACAGCTTACTATAAGAAGCAAATATTCTACCCATCGAATACAGAACAATGCATACAACCCTAAACAATTTTGTTTGCGGAATGAAATTTCGGCTGCGGAAACGTTGAGGATGTTGCGGAAGGCCTTTGGTGATTCTACCATGTCACAAAAAAATGTTTATAAGTAGTACAAAGACTTCAAAGAGGGTCGAGAACGTGTTGACGACTTGGATCTCTCCGGACGAGCATCGACGTCAACAGATGACCAACAAGTCAATAAAGTGAAGGAATTAGTGCTCAAAAATCGTCGGTTGACTGTTAGAGACCTTACTGATATGATCGGAAAATCAGAAGGATCTGTGAAAACCATTTTATACGACAAACGAGGTGGGAGGTCAACGCAAATAACAAATTTTCTCGTAATAAGCAGTCCCGGACAATCGCTGGTACTCAGAGCTTGTGAGCTTGTGTCGCCACCATCAAAACCATGGCTACACACACTTCTTAAACTCCTCACAAGCCTCCATCCCTCTTCCTGAATACTTTTTCTAATACTTCTCTAAAACTCGTGGTAACCATGAAGAGTTACCCCTAGACGGGGAAAGGCCTTTGACTGTTGGAGCCCAGCTTCCACGTCAACATGCGGGTCCTGCTGGTAGGAGACTGTCGCCGGCATAACAGGGTCATGTGCAGAGGGCGCATAGTCAACAGCAACGAGGCAAGTTCATCGCTAAGGAGCCAAGGGAAATTCCAGAGACGGGCAAGGCTCCAACTCTGAAGAGGGCAAACAGCACTCTGACGCCACCACACACAAGAGGGCGTGTACGGTGGCCAAGGGTACGCGAGTTTCCACCGGACAGCGGGAAGTTTTGCAAGGGTGCCCCAGAACGTCCCGCGTGGCATAAACAACAGCTGCTGAGCCTTTCTCTTCGGCAAGAAGCCCACTCGTGTGTCGTACGTACGGTCTCAGTCCCGGAGAAGGGGCCATCTTGGACGAGACGGGATTCTCCGAATGGGACGCCCCGCTGGTCTTCTCGGGCATTCAGAGTGGATAACCTGGGGGCTGACTCCGCTGATGAACGGATAGCCGACTGGTTGATGAGCGTGGTGCCAAGGCTTTTCCCTTGAAAACGACATTCCCTCGTCTCATAACATGACCAATTTCTGCCCAAAAAGTGCAAATAGGTCTAACGAATATATTTTGGCTCTGCTGAGGACCCAAAATTGAGTCGAGACGAAGCGAGGCGTTTTGTATCACGGAGGAACGAAGGAGGCACAGCACTTCTTGGAATAGGCACTGGCGTAACCTCGAGGGTTGATACCATCGCCCAGGACCTCAGGTTAACTTCCGCTTCGGGACCAACCACGTAATCGGGCTCAAAAGGGCTTCAAAACTTAAGACAAAGCCTGGAGAGCAAGGGCCTCTACCTGCCCCCCAGACTGCATCAACCAGCGGATCAAGTGATCAGCTAACAGATCTTTCTGAAGCATCGGACAATCTGGCCGAGGACGAGGACCTGGCGGATATGACGCTTAACCTCGACGCAGGATCCCGCGCTCAGACGCCCATGTTACAGCCCATCTTCTAACATGACAAAAGGGGGGCTAGCCCACTTGAACATTCACAAGGCAAACGCGGTCTCGGCCGTTTTGGGAGAGTTCCGACGGTAATACAAGGGGTGATTGCTTGATTAATTTTATTCTAGAGAATAATTGAGAAGTAATTTATGTCGGAGCAGACCCGACATTTATAACTGTAGTAAGGGAAGAGGTATTAGACATCACCTTAGTCAGCCGGTCACTAAGGCCACATCTCAGGGACTGGCACGTACTTCCAAAAGAATCTATGTCTGATTGCAGGACCATACTGCTCAGACTAGAAACAAATATAAATAGCAGAAGACCTAAGTGCAATCCCAGGAAAACTAACTAGGATAAATTTAACGCAATCCTAAATTCAATCTGTCCAATGAAACGCCAGGTATACCCAAACATGCCCTGGAATTAGAAAGAATTGTAGATATCCTTAACAGTAGTTTTATCCATGCTTTCGAGGAAAGCTGTCCATTAGGGAGACAGCACAAAAAAGAGGATACCCCTTGGTAGAACGATAGTCTTGAAAGGCAACACCACACGTCACCTCTTTAATAGTGCGAGGAGAAACGGGAATTGGGATCAATACCGCTGTAGTCTGACCTCCTACAATGAGATCAGGAAGACTAAGGGATTTCTGTGAGTTTTTAGTGACAACGAATGAGGGAGTCCGACTGCACAAAGTGCTAGCAAAATTGGCCCCTGAGGCAAATCTGTCCCTCAAGAAGGGCGATAACACATCAACCGGCAATAATTTAGAAAAATTAAAACCCCAGACCAAGAGCTATCGATTGGGCTTTGGCTAAATCTATAGTAACTATGAGTCGACTCAAATGGGCCATTGGAACATTCCATATAAGTCACCCGGCCTGTATGGGATTTCACCTATCTTCTTTCAGGAACGCCAGGATCACTTACTGTCAATTCTCAGGAGAATAATGACAGGCAGCCTGGCACTTCGTTATATACCATGTGCATGCAGTAGAGCAAGGGTGGTCTTCATCCCCAAGGTAGGGAAGGAAGACTTCACCCACCTCAAGTCCTTCAGACCCATCAGTATAACACAGTGTCTACCGAAAACGTTGGAAAAGCTGGAGCCAACACAGCATATGAAGCAGGTCGTTCCACAGACACAGCATTGTATCAACTGCGAAATACTCTAGGGAGGGTAGTTGAGAACAAAGAGGAGGCTATCTGTGCAATCCTAGACATTGAGGGAGCCTTTGACAACACATCGCATGATCCTGTTCAGGCCCTTAATAGGAGAGGGACGAATATTACAACCAGCAGACGGATTTGTTCCCTGCTTAAATATAGACGAGCTACGGCAACAGTGGGTGAGAGCAATGTTACGGTCCCAACCAAAAGGGGATGTGCCCAACGGGGTGTACTGTCTCCTCTACTTTGGAGCATATAAGTTGACGAACTACTGAGAAGACTTGCTGAAAGGGGCATACAATGTCAGGAAAACGCCGACGACAAATAAAAGGGCACATCACCACGAATAATATGGTGGCTTTACCTAATGGTGGTAAGGCTTTTGATAATTTATGGGGCTATTGCCTGAGGTGATAGAGCACAGCTCATCACTGTACAACGGCAACTCTGCTGAAATTGTATCTGGGGGTCTTGGAGCAGATGATATCCTCTGCAGAAGAGACGAAAAACTAGTCGAGAAACTTCCGCTAATAACGCAACCTAGGGACGAAATGATCGCCGAGTATATCTTCGAGCAAACTTTTTCAGTCCACCTAAGTAGTAAAAAGGATTGGACGTCTTTGGAAGAAGTTCATCCTTTAAAGCATCACACCATAACATGGTACACCGATGGATCCCTAACTCACCAAGGTACAGGCCTTAAAGTAGTGGGTCCTCGAGAAAAATACAATGAAGCCTTTGGCAAATTTTCCAACATATTCCAAGCTGAAATATGTGCCATTGGAAGGTGTGTTGATATAAATCTAGGTAGGAACTTTTGACACAGAGATATTGCAATCTTGCCGGATAGTCAGGCCGCACTAAGCGCCTTATACAAAGATAAACTCTAAGCTGGTTCGGGAGTTTCGAAACAAGCTAGACCAATTAGGAAGAAGTAACAAACTTGCCCTACGATGGGTACAAGGGCATAAGGGTATAGCCGGGAACGAGGCGGCTGATAAGCTAGCCAGAACGAGGGCTGAGCAGTTGGACCAGAACCGTTTTGCGGTATAGTATAGTATATATAGGTAAACATACTAAACGCAAGCAAATAAGGTTAGAGGAGGACAAAATGTGGCAAGTACACGGGCGAACACACCAGGCCTCAGACAGCCCAAAAATTCATCCAATTAGGAAGAAACGCGATTAGAATTCTTACAGGACATTGTAGTTTGGAAAGCCATCTAAGCAAACTGGGTATAGTCAGTGGCGGGACATTTCGAATCTGCGACATCGAGGAGGAAACCTCAACTAACATTCTTGCAGAATGTCCAGCATTTGCAAGAAGAAGAGCCTTAAACACAGGTGATAAGAAGCCTCAACCTAACGCAAATTTTTGACTTCTTTCAGGAAGTTGGATTGATGGTGCAGCTTTAGGCCTAGAAGGTGGTACAATAGATCTTTGAACCATCGCGATATACTGACCCCATATATAACAATAATAAAGCACATATTTAGACATATAAAGGGTGTTTATTTGAGACGTGTGATTTTCAAGAAGAACTAAGACGCATATCATTTAATGTTATGGCCAAGAATATTGCTTTATAATTAAGATAAGGGATTACCATTATGTTTCAAAAATGATTTCGGGCAAGTAGCCGTCGCGGCTGGCTCGAATAAGTTCTAGCTGAGAAGCCCAATTATCGACACTTTCTGCAGTAATTGGGGTCATATGTCAGCAATAACGCGTCGAATATTTTCTTCCAAGGCATCAGTCGTCTTGGGCTTCTCTGTGTAGAAAAGCGACTTCCAATAAACCTACAAAAAATAGTCCAGCGGTGTTAACTCGCACGATCTTGGAGGCCCCGCCACAGGCCCACGACACGAGATAATGCGCTCACCAAAAGTTTCCTTCAATAAATTGATTGTTTCGTTGGCAAATATGGCATGTAGCGCCGTCTTGTTGGAACCAAAGGTCATGCACATCAACATCCTCCAATTCAGGCACAAAAAAGTCATTAATCATGGCTCAATAACGTTCCCCATTGTCTGTAACATTAGGACCGGCTTCATTTTTGAAGAAATATGGAACAATGATTCCCTCTGCCCATAGAGCTCACCAAGCAGTCACTTTTTGAGGATGTAACGGCATGAATTGATGTCAATATGGACAATGAAACCTCTCTTATAGAAAAGGACGTTCAAGTCTCCAATAAAAATGATGTTGGATATTACCTCGACTCACCGATTAGCGATTCACAGAGGCTGGAGCTGCTGACAAATGTTATTTTTACACAGACTTTTCAAGAGCACAACAAAAAAATTGTTTCATCTAAATGAATTAATTGATCGTGATAATTTTTTGAGCGTCATAAAAAACAGATGCGAATCTGTTGATAGCTTAATTGACAAGTCACGGATGCAACACATCTTGAATAACAGATAAAACATTATTCCTGTTATTAAACCCAATATTGTTCTTGGGCGACAAGAGTTAGCTTTCCGTGACATCGTTATAGAGGAAAAATTGTTTTGCAAAACGATTTCTCGGGACCAACTGAAGGAACTCAAACCAATACCTATGTTCTTAAAAAAAGGCAATGTGGTTCTTAAAAAACTAACAAATATGAATAAACATGAATTGGGCTTTAATCTATTAGCGCCATTTATACTTTTGCTCACTATTATTAACAAAAAAGGAAATACTTTCATAAATTTATCATAAAATGACGTATAAATAACAAATAAAATAAAAAAGTTTTTGTTCGACCGACTTACGCGGTATTCGAATCCGCGTCTACCGATCAGTAGAGGGCTGTAAATTCGCTGCACCATCGTCCTATTACGAAAGACGTTGCCTAACTTAGAAGTTCGTAATGCTGTTTTTCATGTTGCCCATATATACTTGCAATGGTTATTCGTATTCAGATTTGATCGTTGGCAGAGAAGACTAAGATGATGAAGAGTATTAAAAAACAGTAATACCCTACTATTGAAACCATTTGCTCTTGATTTCGACACATTTCGTTGCATTTAAAATGGTTTTTCTCTTAGTGTAGATGCTTGCTATAAAATACTGACTCAAAAAGTTGTTGCCAAAATCAAAGCAGCAAACTGTTACTCTGTTTTCACTGATGAAACGCACGACGATTGAGCAAGTGTCTATAAGCGTACGTTACATAAATAAGAATGACGGTGGCCAGTATACTCTGCGCGAAGATTTTGGGGCTTCTACAAAATGTAAAAATTTAACAATATTTAATTCATCTCAACAACTGAAAATGATGATGAAGGGCTAAAACTTTGAAAAGATTAAATCTAATTCGGTGGGTTTCCAAAATTCAAAAATATCGGCTGGAACTTTTGACATTGAAACTAAGCACAAACGAATTATGGGTAATCAGAGAATCCGTGCGAAACCAGAAATTCAAACAACAGAAGACTACTATCGCGTGACCATTTTTAATCCATTTCTGGACGCCTTTATTATGGATCTTGCCGTCGGAATTACAGGAGATGTAGTCATAGACGAATTGGTCCAAAATATCAAGAAAACTAGATTTCATTTTGTGAAAAAAATGTATAAATACAAAATTAAATCAGTTAAAAAGCAAGGTTAAAACAAAAACAAACCAAAATTATATTTTTTAATTTCATCCCCCCATTAACAAAAACTATCTACGCCACTGAATAACGGTTTTTTCTCTTATGTGATGTACGGTTAGGTCTATGTGTGTATCATCACCTTATTAAATGAATCAAGAATTTCATAAATACGAAATTTAACATCCTTAATTAATACCAAGAACATTTTTGGATATACATTATAGCTTACGCGTATATTTACTCCCTGTTCCCATTAAAAACGGGGAAAAGGGGATAATAAAGTAGTACTTCAAATGTATGTAACAGGCAGAAGGAAGCATTTCCGACTATAACGGGGTTGTCACGGAAAGCCCTTTTAACCGAATTCCAACTCTTAGATGTCATCTTCAGAGATTTAGATTTTAGCGTTGCCATTCTTTATTGATAAACAAAAATTATAAAGATAATTTTTTTTTATTAAAGTATAAGTACACCAACTTATTTTTATCTTTTAAGGGCGATGTGAGGAGATCTTGACACTTTGTCTGCCTATGGTATATACCAACATGTATACCGAGTTTGGTTGCTCTAGCTTCAAAACTGTGGAAAAAACCTGCGTTCATACAGACAGACGGACATTTCACAAACCCAATATACTCTTTACTCGCTGTTCTCATTAAAAATGGGAAAAAGGGAGTTATAAAGTAATGCAAATGTGTGTAACAGACAGAAGGAGGCATTTCCGACTATATAAGCTATATATATTCTTGATCAGGATCAACAGCCGAGACGAACTAGCCATGTCCGTCTGGCTGTCTGTATGAACGCACAGATCTCAGAGACTATAAGAGCTATAGACACCAAACTTCTCATGTAGGTTCCTCTATACCATACGCAGATTTATTTCAAACTTCTGATGCACCCCCCCGCACACCCGCAAATCGCAAAAAACTCCCACAGCCACAACTTTAAAGATAAAGCTTTGATTTTTGGTACTCATATTTATTTTATCAATGTTTATCAGTTGCGTAAATTTCATCACGATCGGATAAATAACACACAAAGTTATGGAAGAATCTATTACCCCCGTCTCAGCAGGCAGAAACAACAGTTTGACATGCACTGTGCAAGTTGAGTACGCTGCTTGCTTGTGTTGCCGCTGAACTGCTTGAAATGCAAGTTGGGAGCAGGGAGTCTCGTAGTCGGGCACACTCGACTTGAGCACTCTTACGTGTTTTTCTTTTTCTTTTTTTTTTAAAATTAAAAAAGAGGATAAAAACAGCTGTGTAATTTGTGCGCGGAATTGATTCCATAAGTAGTGTTCACTTGACGCGTAAAAAGTCCAGTAATGCCAATACGTTTTGTTGTGAATTACGTTGTGCTTAACAGAACTGTTAAGATAACATTATGAGCCGAAATCATGTTTTAGAATTGAGATTGTAAAACATTAAGAAGAAGAGCAAAATGAGTGAGCAAAAAATACGAAAGCGAAATGAAGAAATTAAACTGTTGTGAACTTATGTTAATTTAAGAAAGAATCGATAAATATCGCAACTTCTTTGCACAAGCTGGCAACATTGAATTTGGCATTTTTTTTGTATTTACTACATTTATTTTAAGCTAGTGTGGCAACAGTGAAACAATGTAGTTTTACTTCTTTAACAAGCCGCCAAAGTGTGTGAACCGTCTGCACAGATTAAAAAAGTGACACACTTAAGATTATATTGAGCTGTATTACAGTGTGTTCTTATGGTAACAAAATAACAAACAATTAAAAAAAAGGTTCAAAGACAGACAGCAGATAGACAATTGGTCGTTCGATCCCGCTAATATATATGTATTTCTATCGCCACTACATTAGGTACGACAACATTAATGGTCCTTCGAAGCCTACAGAACGGCACATTGGAAAAGCAGAAACTATTTCATTATTCTTGGAAATTTGAATTTCATCAGAAGTGTGTTTCCTGACGGTTACACATGTGGACAAGCGTTGTATGTGTATGTAATGCTGAATTCGTATTGGTAATTCGGACATACACATGCATGTATAGGTATATGTATATGTGTATATGTGCGTATTTATGCGGCTTGGGTAAACTGAATTGCGACATCGAAAAAAATGTATGTACCCTGACTCGGGTACACACACATAGACAGACTTTGAGTGTGTATGTAATGCTGAGTTCATATTGGTAACTGTGACATACACACACATAATTTTGGATTTTTACGAAAGGCAAGTGTGCTCTTTAAAATTTTTTTGACAAAGATCATGACGGATTTACGGAGCGGGAAGACAACGTCAAAAAAAGCGACATCGGATGAAAACAACATGGCTAGTGGTACTGACATTGGAAACGCCACACAGTTGGACAAAACTGTGGTGCAGACATTGACTCCATACCCGTTGACCAATAATAAAGCATCAACGGTGACAACTCAAAGCACGCATACATCAATGAAAATCCAGAAGCTTCAAATCGAGTTGCAATTCTCTAAGTCGCAACAGGAGATTCAGCAAAAGCGTGCGTTATTGGACTACCAGCAGAAACAAAATGATTTACAGCGACGATTGGAGTTGGCTCAACTAGAAGACGACGTCAAAATGCCGGTGCGGAAAATATCGATTTGCAAACTGCAATTCGAACAGGCAGCAACAACAATTAGTTTTTGACTCTGAGAGTAGTAATAAGGAACTACATAATAAAAACATTTTGCAAAAATGTATGTCAAGACATACAATTAAAAATGATTTACCAGCATTCTCCGGTGATCCGCTTGAATTTTATGCAGAATTTGTGAATAGCAATGAAGTATGTGACTTCTCAAATTACGAAAACATTAACCGACTGAAAAAGCACTTAGTGGTCGTGCAAAAAAAGCCGTAAAGTCATTATTGTTATTACCAAGTAACTTATTAGTAATAGTAGATATATTTAAAGATAGATTTGGAAATCCTACATTTATTATAAGACATTTAATATTATTGTCATTTGAAGAATTAGATCACATTCGTAATCCTCTTTTGTTCGACGACATTTTAGAAAAGTTAATATTATCACAGCGTCTTTCTTTTATGCAATTTTATCAAGACGCAAAAGACAATGAGCCAAAAATTGTAGTGTTACACAAATGGTTAGGAAAGAAAATAAAAGCAGCGCAAATGCTAGGGTTTGGTCAAAACAAAGCAAAAGAAACAACATTGACTGTTTCAAATCAGTTGACATATGAAACACAGAATAAGTCTCAACTTTGTAATTTCTGTAAACAAACAAATCATTATGTTTCAGCATGTGTTACATTTAAACAGCGGTGGGCACGAAATTTTGAATCGAGAGCAGTACACCAACATCTACAACAAACACGGTTTTTGAAGTCATAAATCAAAGCAAAATGAACAGTTTAAGGGTTCTATGCGTCGAGAAGCATCTCGAGCAATCGCTGTATTGTTGTTGTTTGATTTTAAAAAATAAAAAAAAGTCTACACTAAAAAAATTATTTTCAGACATTATTAAATTTACTTTGAAAATTTTGCCAATAGCGATTAGTAAAAATCATAGCAAATCAAAATCTACTTCGCTTTTTTACTCAGTGTAAAAGACGCGGCAGAAGTCATTAATCATAGCAAAATTAACACTTTTATGACGGTCCGCGTCGCGCTGAAAATCATGTATGGTTGTTGCTGCGTCTTTTTTCGGCTGCACCACAAAAACAGTTGTTGTTGTATTTGTCGCGACGAACACCACGAGCATACAAACATAACGGCCTGAGCACTCGGAGCAGCCAGAGCAAGGGCTTGCCCACCGCTGATTTAAAGCATTAGATATTAACTAACGCTTGCAACACGTTAGCAAAAATTGCCTATGTATTTCATGCCTTTGTAAAAACCATATGATGAAAGATTGCAAACGAAAGAAACCATGTAAAATTAATAATTGCACCCAAGCGCATAATATGTTATTACACAAAGAAAGCCCACCAAACAATATCGGTAAAAATTCTCAGATAGAGGAACAAAAGATAGAAAGAGAAAATGATTTTAACTGTAACATAAATTATAATAGTGAAATCTTTCTTAAAGTAATACCTGTCTCGATTGTTGGTCCAAACAAGGCAATTGATACATATGCTCTTCTAGATGAGGTTTCCACAGTTTCTCTATTAGATCAAGATCTTGCTGACGAATTAGAATTAGATGGTCTTGTAAGACAGTTAAAAATACAGTGGACGAATAATGAAGTGTATGAACAGAGTGATTCGAAAATAGTTAGTGTTTGTATTAAAGGAAAAGGTCAAACTTCAAAAGCATTTACATTGAGAAAGGTAAAAACAATTTGGTCTTAATCTACCAACGCAGACTTTGGATATTGATAGTTTGACTGACAAGTGGACATTTTTAAAACCATTTGTTTATCAGTCTTACTACAAAGCACATCCAAAGTTGTTAATTGGACAGGATAATTGTTCATCATGTCGCGTTCAGCCAACGGAAAGGCCATTTTTAAAAACAGGTGTTGACTATTTCGGTCCTTTAGAAGTTTTAGTAAAACGTAGTCACATTAAAAGATATGGTGTCTTATTTACTTGCATGACATCTGTGCATTTAGAAATTGCTGAGGATCTGTCGTGTAATGCATGAATGTTTTTCGTCAATTTGGGTGTCGACGAGGATTTCCAGTAAAACTATATTCGGATAATGGTACAAATTTTCAAAAGGCAAGCAAAAGTATAAAAGAAATTATTGCGAGTTGGCCCCAGGATGAGATTATTCAATTTATGACAGCAAAGAATTGCAAATGGGTTTTCAATCCGCCTTCATCCCCACACATGGGAGGAGCCTGGGAGCGTCTGATACAATCAGTAAAAAAGTATATGCTATATTTGTTAAGGGACAGATATCCAAAAGAACACGTTTTAAAAACTGTTTTTTTTTTTTTTGTGAAATTGAGTTTAACAGAACCATTGACTCCGAAAAGTATTTTAATTGGACCAAATTATAGAGATCCTTTTTATTCCAACGGAAAGAGATTTAAAATTACTAAAAATGTGGAAGGCATCTCATCTATGCAGTCGTAAGCGGACTGGGGATCGAGAGAGGATTAACGAAGGTGATATTGTCTTAATTGCTGATTCAAATTTACCAAGAAACACATGGCCAATGGGCAAAGTAATAAATGTATACCAAACTCAAGATGGAAGAGTTAGAATTGTAGATGTTAAGACTAACAAGTAAGAACGGTGATCTTGACATCTTGTCTGCCTATGGTATATACCAACATGTATGCCAACTTTGGTTGCTCTAGCTTCATAAACTGAAGGACATTTCACAAACCCAATATATTCTTTTTTCTTTCAAAAAAATTAAAACAGAGTTTAAAAATGGAATTTATAAAAGACCTGTAGTTAAGTTGATAAAATTCGATGTTGTCCCAAACAATGAAATGTAATGAAGAAAGTATTGATACATGTAATTACAATACCTTGGGAGGAGAATGTTGTGAACTTATGCTAATTTAAGAAAGAATTGATAAATATCGCAACTTCTTTGCACAAGCTGGCAACATTGAATTTGGCATTTTTTTAGTATTTAATACATTAAGCCAGTGTGTCAGCACTGAAACAATGGAGTTCCACTTCTATAACAAGTCGCCAAAGATTATATTGAGCTGTATTACATTGTGTTCTTATGGTAACAAAATAACAAACAATTAAAATATTTTCAACGACAGACAGCAGATAGACAATTGGTCGTTCGATCCGGATAATATATATTTCTATCGCCTCTACATTAGGTACGACAACATCAACAATTAATAAAATTTATTAATAAAATAAAATAATTATGATATTAATTAAATAAATTTCACTATATTCATCATAACAAAAACTATCTACGCCACTGAATAACGGTTTTTTCTCTTTTGTGATGTATGGTTAGGTCTATGTGTGTATCTTCACCTTATTAGATGAATCAAGAATTTCATAAATACGAAATTTAACATCCTTAATTAATACCAAGAACATTTTTGGATATACATTATAGCTTACGCGTATATTTACTCCCTGTTCCCATTAAAAACGGGGAAAAGGGGATAATAAAGTAGTACTTCAAATGTATGTAACAGGCAGAAGGAAGCATTTCCGACTATAACGGGGTTGTCACGGAAAGGCCCTTTAACCGAATTCCAACTCTTAGATGTCATCTTCAGAGATTTAGATTTTAGCGTTGCCATTCTTTATTGATAAACAAAAATTATAAAGATAATTTTTTTTTATTAAAGTATTAGTACACCAACTTATTTTTATCTTTTAAGGGCGATGTGAGGAGATCTTGACACTTTGTCTGCCTATGGTATATACCAACATGTATACCGAGTTTGGTTGCTCTAGCTTCAAAACTGTGGAAAAAACCTGCGCTCATACAGACAGACGGACATTTCACAAACCCAATATATTCTTTACTCGCTGTTCTCATATTAATGATATTAATTAAATAAATTTCACTATATTCATCATGCATTCATATCTATGAACTTCCGTGCGTTAAGATAAATACTTGAATATCTATTTATGTACTTACTGCTGTTACGAACGGGTTACTAAGGGGCAGCGCCGGCCAGACAGTTCTCTCTTTAGGGGTGGGTCTACCCATGCCCACCGTCACGTACAATCACGAAAAACACGAAATCATCACTAAACTACAAAAAAAATACAAAACAAACCAAAAGACAACAACAGAAACGATATCAAAAAACTTCGGCATTGAAGCGGTGGCTCAGCTGTTATCGCCACAGCGTACCCGCCCTGCCTGTGTTGTTAAATCATAATTTTAGAACAACACCCTATAATGCCAGATTTTAGCTGGCACCTATCCAATCAACATTAAATTTCCCCTCTCCTCCACAAATTACACTTAACCAGTCATATTAAACGTTATAAAAGTGCATTTAATTCAATAATAATAATAGCCTAACATAGTTAATTAATTTGGGGAATGCCCTTATTGAAGGTTAACATTGGCCTTTCTTGGGCATGTTAATATATAACTTACAAAGGTGGTTTGGGTTTTAACCAAACATAACGCGCACGTAAATAATAATGCGGTAGATTAGGGCATTAAAATAAATAAACAGGATTACAAAAAAGATGGTTACACTAATGTGCCATATTCAAAAAAATCGTAAGCGTTTGAATTTAATTTAAATTAGGCCAGAAGGGCCAAATAATTAAACTAAGCCGATAAATAAGGGGGCGGATATTATTAAGTCATGTCAATAACACTTACTTTTTCCATATAGATTGTACTCACACATCATTTAATTATATACGTTGATCTTGGGCCCAGGATGATGTAGCGTGATGTTCTGTTAAATAAGCAAAGGCATATTAAGTATAATGACATTCCTATAAATAGCATCCATGGCACCTAAGTATCGGCATATTATTTTATAGTTACTTTAAAGGCGAAAAATCGTTAGTAAATCTTAATTTTAAATATAAACAAACAAATACAATTAATTATACATTTTAGTTGAGCTTGCTTAACAGCGGCTCACTATAAACAAAACAGCCGGCTGTTAACTTAACAGCGGCAGCGGTTACTGTGCTGCTGTGGCTGAGGTGGCCAAACAAAAGCCACTGAACCGATCAGCTGATTTTTGTAAACAATAACAAACTAACACTTGAACAATATGCTGATGCTTTTAGTTGCAATGTACAATAAACAAAGGGATTAGATTTAAAACACAGATACAAGTGTAGACGGCAGTGCGGTGTTGGATGGTGGCGTTGTCAACCACAATTATCCCCGTCAACGCTTAATTTCAGCCTTCAGTGTGGGTACGATGCGTCAAGGCAGACCCGAAGATTATGCCAGGCTCTGGCAGTCGGCAACAACACAAAAACTCCGCAAACTCGCTAAGGCGGCTGCGTGAACAACGCTGGGCGTACTCCGCACGATCACCAATTAGCGTATTGGTGAACTGCCTCGTAATCTGGGGCTGCGGGTGTTGTTCCACTCCACAGCAACCCAGTGGAGCACCCTCACTAGGCACACTTAGTGTGCAACCTTCACTCGCCGAGGGGCTGCTACGGCCCTGCGAGGTTATGTTTGCGAGGCGCACCTGCGCACTATAAGAAGTTGAGCTTCGGGAGGGCCTTGCGACACATACGGGTGATGCTGTTATTATACTCCACTTTAAGCAATTTTACACTATGCAAACACTAACGTACCTTTTTAAATAAAGCACTACACTTAAGATTTGCTGCGCACCTTCACTTATGACTTCGACGCTGCACGCGTTTTCTACAACTGACCTCCAAAATGAAGACAATGTCGTGGCCTTTCCGCTAAGCTTGAATTATCCCACTTTATCATACTCTCGCTTATGCCCTTTCGGATAAGCGAGCGTACTTTGAATTCAATATTTGACAAAGAGAAGCACAAAAGAGACAGCCAAAATTCAAAACGGCTACTCTTAACAAGCGGCGTTGCCACCTAAGTCCAATATCTTTGCTCCGCTATCGATAGGCAAAGGCCCACACGCAACATCACCCAAGGATTTCCAGGGACGAGAAACCATCGACGGAATCTGAGGGAGCAAGGTGGACCGCTACTGAGATTTTCGTTCTTCGCCAGCTGCCCAATCTGGCCGGCCTGCCATATCAAAACCTTAGAACAGCGCCCCAACGTGAGGCACACCACGACTACGGAATAAAATCTTTTGTCCTTAGCGTGATAGACCCCTAACGATCGTCCTTGCATATCTTCGAGCAAGTAAGAGTTGTTACCAACTCTTCGTACTACTCTGGCTCTCAGAAATTTACGAGCAAACTTGGCGTTAAAGGCTTTACCAAAGTCGCTAACCACAAAATTTCGTCGATAAACTTCCTGTCCCGGGCTAGCCTTGAACACCCTCGTTCTCTGGTCGGAACGTTGTTGGCTACGTTCATAAGCCGTCTTCTTCCTTTTGCGTGGTAAGCCACGAGCCGTTCTTACGTTCGTAGGGATGAGCGTAGATGGGTTTGTAATGCCCATCTTGGGCGTCTCCATGAACTCTGTTCCGGCTCTGGCTCGAGCAAGGATGTCGCCGATCTTCCTCCGGTCGGTAGACTACATTATGGAGGTTCAGCTTAGGTTCGTCCTCTCTATGGGTTTCGACTGATCCTAACGGGGTATCGGGCTGTACAGCAAGCGGTCGAAGCATCTCATTCAAGAGCTTCATCACGTGTTTATGCCGTCCCGAATTTCTTTACTTATCACATCACTGATCCCTGCGGATAAGGACTGCAGATTCGTGTTCTGGGCCTGAGCTAACGCTATGTTTAAGGCCGACCTTTCCACAGACACTAAATCTGGTACTATATCCCCCGCCATCTACGGATCTAATCTTGCTTATCCTTAATTATAATGAATACCTAAATCGAAATACCCTAACCGACAAAAACATTTAAGCCGTCAAAAAAAAAAACAATAATCAAATTTTTCAACTCGACATAATCACAACCAACTATATACTTTCAACAATAATTCATACAAAATAAAGGAGGAGAGGGAACTATACTGTATATGCTAGAGTGCCATTATCCAGACTATGCTTTTTCACTTCTCATTCCGAATCTTGGGTTTGATTGTCGACTAGTCAAGTCATCCCACTGGTGGATGGCCGCTAGTCAAGATTACTAACCCGAATTAATTAATCCGTAGCGTTTTCGAGCAAATCTGGTTATCTCCCTTTGAACTTGACTCCGGATGCAACGCGTAGCGACTTAAAGATCCTACGGGACACCAGACCCCAAGCCAGATCGTTGACGATCACAGACTTGCAGAAAACGGACGATTATGTGATGACGCACAAACAAAATAATTTAAATAACATCGTTGCCGAAACAAAACTATCTAACCTAGACTATATCACAGTATTTTATCACAGAATCGTTCCCATCACAAAAGTCCACCAGGATACGAACCAGTGGCGAATCCCCTGCTCTCAATAAGCAGCGATGACACACCGGCACCAATTGCGACTTGAACGGTCCCGACAAAAACAAACTTGGAGCAATGTACGCGCCTTCACTTAAAACGCCCTAGCCTCCAAGTCCTACCATGACCTTATAGGACATCGACAACAAAAAACTAAGTCTTCTATATCACATTATTCTTATCACAGCCTTTTTCTTATCACAAAAGTCCACCAGGATACGAACCAGTGGCGAATCGCCTGCTCTCAATAAGCAGCGATGACACACGGGCACTAATTGCGACTTGAACGCTTTTGACAAAGAAAACATAATGAAAGCCTCCAAGTGCTATTCTGTCCCTATATGTCCCTATCCTTGTGCGAATGTCCTTTCGGTCATCCCTGGTCCGCGCGATTGAAGTGAGTCTTCGCTCCTAACAAGTCGCGGATTCGGAATGACTAAAAAGGCAGACCACTTTCGCGAGATTTCATCCTCTCATATTTTTATTTTATTTGAACGAAAAAATTGCATCGATGTTGCCCAAAAGGGAACACCGTGCAACATTTTCTAATTTGGGCGCCATATTGTTACGAACGGTTTACTAAGGGGCAGCGCCGGCCAGACAGCTCTCTCTTTAGGGGTGCGTCTACCCATGCCCGCCGTCACGTACAATCACGAAAAACACGAAATCATCACTAAACTACAAAAAAATACAAAACAAACCAAAAGACAACAACAGAAACGATATCAAAAACTTCGGCATTGAAGCGGTGGCTCAGCTGTTATCGCCACAGCGTACCCGCCCTGCCTGTGTTGTTAAATCATAATTTTAGAACAACACCCTATAATGCCAGATTTTAGCTGGCACCTGTCCAAAAAACATTAAATTTCCCCTCTCCTCCACAAATTACACTTAACCAGTCATATTAAACGTTATAAAAGTGCTTTTAATTCAATAATAATAATAGCCTAACATAATTAATTAATTTAGGGAATGCCCTTATTGAAGGTTAACATTGGCCTTTCTTGGGCATGTTAATATATAACTTACAAAGGTGGTTTGGGTTTTAACCAAACATAACGCGCACGTAAATAATAATGCGGTAGATTAGGGCATTAAATAATATACATATAAATAAATTAATAAATAAATAAACAGGATTACAAAAAAGATGGTTACACTAATGTGCCATATTCAAAAAAATCGTAAGCGTTTGAATTTAATTTAAATTAGGCCAGAAGGGCCAAATAATTAAACTAAGCCGATAAATAAGGGGGCGGATATTATTAAGTCATGTCAATAACACTTACTTTTTCCATATAGATTGTACTCACACATCATTTAATTATATACGTTGATCTTGGGCCCAGGATGATGTAGCGTGATGTTCTGTTAAATAAGCAAAGGCATATTAAGTATAATGACATTCCTATAAATAGCATCCATGGCACCTAAGTATCGGCATATTATTTTATAGTTACTTTAAAGGCGAAAAATCGTTAGTAAATCTTAATTTTAAATATAAACAAACAAATACAATTAATTATACATTTTAGTTGAGCTTGCTTAACAGCGGCTCACTATAAACAAAACAGCCGGCTGTTAACTTAACAGCGGCAGCGGTTACTGTGCTGCTGTGGCTGAGGTGGCCAAACAAAAGCCACTGAACCGATCAGCTGATTTTTGTAAACAATAACAAACTAACACTTGAACAATATGCTGATGCTTTTAGTTGCAATGTACAATAAACAAAGGGATTAGATTTAAAACACAGATACAAGTGTAGACGGCAGTGCGGTGTTGGATGGTGGCGTTGTCAACCACAATTATCCCCGTCAACGCTTAATTTCAGCCTTCAGTGTGGGTACGATGCGTACCGAAGATTATGCCAGGCTCTGGCAGTCGGCAACAACACAAAAACTCCGCAAACTCGCTAAGGCGGCTGCGTGAACAACGCTGGGCGTACTCCGCACGATCACCAATTAGCGTATTGGTGAACTGCCTCGTAATCTGGGGCTGCGGGTGTTGTTCCACTCCACAGTAACCCAGTGGAGCACCCTCACTAGGCACACTTAGTGTGCAACCTTCACTCGCCGAGGGGCTGCTACGGCCCTGCGAGGTTATGTTTGCGAGGCGCACCTGCGCACTATAAGAAGTTGAGCTTCGGGAGGGCCTTGCGACACATACGGGTGATGCTGTAATTATACTCCACTTTAAGCAATTTTACACTATGCAAACACTAACGTACCTTTT
This sequence comes from Hirtodrosophila cameraria, assembly GCA_949708635.1. Lineage (NCBI taxonomy): Eukaryota > Metazoa > Arthropoda > Insecta > Diptera > Drosophilidae > Hirtodrosophila > Hirtodrosophila cameraria. The sequence goes on from OX453089.1 coordinate 36,929,626, forward strand.
AAAATAAAGCACTACACTTAAGATTTGCTGCGCACCTTCACTTATGACTTCGACGCTGCACGCGTTTTCTACAACTGACCTCCAAAATGAAGACAATGTCGTGGCCTTTCCGCTAAGCTTGAATTATCCCACTTTATCATACTCTCGCTTATGCCCTTTCGGATAAGCGAGCGTACTTTGAATTCAATATTTGACAAAGAGAAGCACAAAAGAGACAGCCAAAATTCAAAACGGCTACTCCTAACAAGCGGCGTTGCCACCTAAGTCCAATATCTTTGCTCCGCTATCGATAGGCAAAGGCCCACACGCAACACTGCGTATCCATTATAAATATAATTTCACTTTCGTTTTGTTTAATATATATATGTATGTTTTCATTATATTGGCGTCTGTAAACAGCTGATTTGTTTTTTAAAAGCACAACGGCAGCGTAAGGTTGCCAGAAAATTTATTTTTCTTTTAATTAACAGCAACTTAGCAGAATGTTATATTTTAGAGGAAACTACGTGCCGTTATTACACTACGGGTGAACACCGCCCATAAAAACAAATTTTAAAATTTGTAGTTTAACAAATTTTCTGTAGCAATCAATTTCGAGCAAGCTGGCAACTTTAACATCTAAAATTAACAACTTAAACAAGTCAAATGTTTATAAAATGTAATGCAGATAGTTTAGAAAAACACTTTTGTTTTCATTACAAATATTTATTTTGTAACTCCCTGTTTCCATTAAAAATGGGAAGATGGATTTATAAAGTACTGCAAATGTGTGTAACAGGCAGAAGGAGGCATTTCCGACTATATAAACAATATATATTTTTGACCAGCATCAACAGCCGACTCGATCTGGCGGAGGTTTTTTCCACAGTTTTGAAGCTGAGCAACCAAACTTGGTATACATGTTGGTATATACCATAGGCAGACAAAGTGTCAAGATCTCCCCCACACCTTCCCCCACAAACCGCAAAAACCTATATCTTCCACAGTTTTATAGCTAGAGTAACCAAATTTAGCACAAAGGCTACTTATCACATACTTGATTGATCTGACTCAAAAAGACTTGCCCACTCGCACCCCCGCCCCCACAAATAAGCAAAGTTTGTATCTCCCACACCCCTTTAGCTTGAGTCCCCAAATTTTGCAGGTTGAATTTTATTGCCCTATAAATAAGATTGGATAAAAATATTTTTTCCACGCCCACCCCCGCCCTTGCAATGAAGTAATGATTGTTTCTCCCAAACCTGTAGAACCCAACCAAATTTAAATTGATGGCAAAAATTGAAAGATTTGAGCAAAAATATAATGCCACGCCCACTTCTAGCTCCGCAAAGAGGCGAAAAAAAGAGTATATCGCAGTCGGGTGCATCCGACTGCAACGTTCTTTATTGTATTTTTTTTGTAAAAGTATACAAAAAAATATTTTAATTTTGTAAGGCAGGAAGTTTACGGTTTATCTATTGATTTTTCATTTTTGATATTTTCTGATATATTAAATATTGATTTCAATCTTCCTTGCAAAAAAAATTATTTGAAAAATTCAATTAAAGTCTATCTGCTCAGATTTTAAAGGTTACTTATGTCTTAAATTTTTTTTTGCTTTGTTAGAATACAGTTTTTTTTAACTATGAGTTTCTTGCAATACAAAGTCCCACATGTTTGCGAACATATATGGATCTCGTTGTTACAATGGCAACTTTTATATTTCGACTTTTTGAGGTTTTTTTTGTTGATTGACGATTGATTGATTAATGAACAAGTAACTTTATATTACTGAATATACTCTAGCAAATTATCGAGCACATTTTCAAATTGAGAGTTACGTTTTCGATAATTATTGTATTATATTTAAATTAACTCTTAGGGAAAAATAATTTAAACAGTTTTGCTTTATTATTTTGGCGGGGAATGACACGAAACGGATGACGTAAGGGGTCGTCCTAACCTGAAGACGCGCAGTGTATTATTAAATTCATTAAATTATGAAATATATTAAATTTTTTAAGCAAGCTAGCAATTTTTTACGTGAGCTGCTACGCCCTCTTTAAAGTCATATTCGCACGAAAATTTAACTTTTCCCCTACAACCTTAGCTACCAGTTTTATCCCCAACAGCAGACAAAGTGTTAAAATCGGCCAGATCGGACCACTATAACATATAGCTGCCATAGGAACGAACAGTTGAATATTAAGTTTTTGTACAAAAAACTTTTTTTTTTTAGATGACTCAACCAAACTCACGTTACCTAATTTTAAGAACAGTATATACCTGATGATAAAATTACATCAAAATCGGTCGACTATGTCTAATAGCTGCCCTAGGAACGATCGGTTGAAAATAAGTTTTTGACTCCGCAAAGAGTCGTCTAAGACTTTCCAGCTTTTGATTGCAGAGAGCTTAAGATGAAGTTGTAAAGAAACTCACATCTATCATTTATGTATTTTCTGCCCCACTGAGTGTGATGCGCATTTGCATCGCACTTTATGAGTAGACTTGCCTTTGATGCTTCGCAGTCTCGGACTAGAATGTTTAGGATATAGTCCGGGGGAGGCCCTTGATTATCGTGGGCCATATATACCGAAGCTAGCCTGATCGGAGAGGGCTGGTGCTCAATTGCTGAACGCAGTGGTATCTCCGTTACTATAATTGTGTAGCAAAAGAACGAATTTTACCTTGAAGCGTTGTGCAGAGAAGCTTAAACTCCGTTGTAGCCAATCCACAGATCCTGACTCGCACTACCCAGGGCTCTTGGATCAGCACAATGTCTGCGTCGCTTCCAGCCAAGCGGAGCAAGTGATCAGCGGATGCAGCTTTAGAGTGGTGGAGGTTTATCTGCAGAAGTCGCACGGACATCTGAAGACGTACTCTCCACCACCGTTTCGTCAGCGTCCTCGTCGTCGGATAGGCCATCCATGAGGGATTCATTAACCGAGACAGGACCAAGCGCTTCAATTCCACGTCTTAAACACATAGCCATCCAGCTCATCTTCGGGTTCCTCGATTTCCGCGACTAAGTCCTGCTCGGCTGGGTTACCGGCAGAACGAGCCACGGACGCAGCATCCGATTTGTACACTTTGACGGTGATTGAGATGAACCCAAAGTTCAACTCACCGCCAGCCGCTTCAATAGGAGCTAGTGACACCTAGTGACTTTAGGATGATCACCGCCTGGTTGGTGGGACCCTTTGACACTTCATCCTTGACCACCTTCCAGTCCTAGGTTGGCATGCTCGGGTTGCACATCTGTAGCATTTTAACGATGCGTTCAGGTTCCTTAAAGCCTGCAAGCACCCAAATACGGGTACGATGTCTGCTTGGGACATCGCACCAGTCCACATCGACTAGTTTTGCCCCAGGGTAAGCCTCCCCTACGCTGGCTACTGCCGCCTTGCAGAGCTCCACCGAGCGTGTGTCGCAGGCGATGACCTTGACGTTCCCCTGGTACCAATCAGCATCTTTACAGACGGGTGGTGGACCAGGGCTAGCAAACATTTGGACGAAATAGTTGTCAGACAACTTAGCCACGACCCATTTCCACTGGTGTCGCGGGATTCTTCCATCCGGGTTACCCTTGTCTAGGACTCCCAAGAGTATTCGTTCTGTGGCGATGTCCGCGAAGGATCTATTGTGGGCTACTTTTGATATCTTCGGAGCGGAGACCGTCAACTCATTTTAGCGCTGCCTTTTCGCTGATGCTCTATCTTCTCGTTCTTCTCTCCAAAGTAAGGGATGATAGTTTTTGCCCACACCACGTCTTCTCTCTGCGTATGTGGACTTCGCCTTTGCACTGGTCGACGGCTTCTGTTCCGTAGCTTCTGCACCAGGAGGAAGATTCGCTGCAGTATTGCGGTGCACTTCTCCCAAGGTGGCATTGGCAGGCAGAACAGAGGCGACCACCCCGAGTCCGGGATGGAACCTTGGGTTCGACACAGTGCTTCCGGTCTGGCAGGTGGGTTTCACTGCTTTTGCGCTGTTGGTTTTTAAGAATGCCGTTCTCATTGTTGTTGTACTTATTATTATTTGGAGTGTTCATTATATTTGATTTCCACGAGTGGCGGAGAAGGGGTGGTCCGCCTGCACAGAGATCCGTACTATGAAGGTAAGGCTGGTTAATATCGGAGGTCGCCAGGTATCTGATATGCTCGCGTTAGCGACTGGGCTAGTTTTAAAGGGCCCACAGCCTGGCTGACTCTCGGCACGGATCGCATGACACCACTACTCTAGCCCTTCACCTCAAACCATATCAGAGGCCCATCCTCACGAGCAGACTATTGAAGAGTCTTAACTCGTGGCTCTGTAA
>OX453089.1:36934122-36987413 GCA_949708635.1 Hirtodrosophila cameraria
AAAACCTATATCTTAAGTAAGTAGCTTCCGCCATATTTTCCTAATACGCTGCTTAGGCAAAATTTTTGAAAAATCTTAGCCTGTCTGGTTTGAAACCGAAGCATAGCACAAAGGACTTCCTGTTGCAACACTTCGTATCGGACGCCACTTCCAAATTTTGGTAACTGATATCAAAAAGGCTTTCGATCACGTTGGTGCAAACATAAGCACAGAGCGCCGCTCTGTTTGCATTGCATGCTGTTTTGCGTACTATTACACATAAAGCATATTGCTTGCAATGCGGGCGTGCAAAGTACAGCGCATAATATTCTTAATTCTTACGCACGCACATACGTAAAAGCCAATATTCTTTATTTTGTATACATATCTTTTAAAATGAGTTTGAGGCTGATCAGATGATAAACAAAAAAGTTGCATGCAACGGTTTTTCCACGAATTTTCCAACCTCTGGGAATCGTACGCACATTCAGCATAAGACGAAACTACTGAATAATTCAACATTCTAGATCTTATTGTTTGGGCTGTGTGAGCGTTGCAAATCAGGCAGCGAGTCAGTCAGTTAGAAATGTTTAGGAGTCTTTTGCTGTCTTTCTTTTGATTATGAGAAAATGGTTACAAATGAATCATTCAAAGTCGAAAAGAGGTAACTAAACAATTTCGCACTCACAATCTATTTCGTTCATATTGCAAAATTAGAATATATTGAAAAAAAATTTTCTCCCTGCTGCTCCGAGCTGCTCTCAGGCAGTTCGAAACACAAATAGCTAGATTTGGCAAAAAAAAATTTGCTAAGAACTGCAAAAATCTGTGTAAATTGCCAAAACAAAAATTCTAAATAATTAAAATTTTCGTTTTCCACAAATATATGCATGTATTTAAGAAAAAAATCCAAATTAAAAATACTTAAATTTAAAGGGAGCATGATTTCATTAGTCCATTATATTCACATTTAATTAAAGAATACTTATTATGCTATCATATTCGTCGGCTTCAATTAAATGTTCAAGTAAGAACGTTGCAATCGGATACACCCGACTGCGATATACTCTTTTACATCCTTATTTGTGGAGTCAGAAGTGAGCATGGCAATTGTATTTTTGGAAAAATCATTCAAATTTTGCCATCAATTTCAATTTTGGTTGGGTTTAGGAGAAACACACATTGCTTGATTGCAAGGGCGGAGGTGGGCGTGGCAAAAGTATTTTTGTCCAATATATTTTATAAGACAAAAGAACGCTCGCTTATCTGGAGGGGCATAAGCGAGAGTATGATAAAGAGTGATAATCTAAGCTTAGCGGCAATGCAACGACATTGTCTTCATTTTGGAGGTCAGTTGTAGAAAAGGCGGGCAGCGCCGATGGCATAAGTGAAGGTGCGCAGCAAATATTAAGCGTAGTGCTTAATTTTAAAAGGTACGTTAGTGTTTGCTTAGTGTAAAGTTACTTTAATTTGGAGTATAATTACAGCATCACCCGTACGTGCCGCAAGTCCCTTAATTTTCGGCTGGTGGTCAGCAAGGTGGCCACGACGCTCTTACTCTGAAGAGTTGATGTGGAGCGACAACGAAGATGCAAGTGATGGTGAGAATGAGCCTCCGCCCCCGTGGACCATGCACAAAGGACTGCTTCGCACCACCTCGAGCCGAGGGCTCCGAGTACCAGCGATTACCATCGAATCTGGGCTCGACTGAAAACTCAGCGGTAAACGCAGCTATGGCGCAGGCTCAGGCTACATAGAGGCAGTCTTTATCTCCGAATATCAGCGAAATGCTGCGAGATGAAATTAGAATCAAGATGCAAAACATGATGCAGCGTTTGGGTGAATCACTTCGTCCACTCGCGGCTCTGCAAAATCTGCCCGCCATGTTAGTTTCTGACCCACTTCCGACCGCTAGACCTTTATATAAAGTACCCCCTCCTATAGCACAGAAACCCCTTGGGGCGGTACCCAAACAACGCAATAGCGAACATGGTCGTGAGATAACTCCGTCACTAAAGCCGAGGCGTTCGAATTTCGAATACGAGAAGGGTTGACCAGATTTAGAAGACCGACTGGCTCGCGAATGGCGCAATCCTTTTGCGAATCAACGAGTGAGAGAGGATAATAGTGGCAGGGAAAATGGGCGTTACGAACACATCTACTCTAATTTCTCAGAGAGCACCAACCGTTCATGGCAAATTGACAGGTGCAAAAGTCGTCAAGCCTCCGTGGTGGTTCTTGTGTTCAGGATTGAGTTCCTGCAGCACCAATTTCGTTGCCCCTCGGGAGAGAAATTGCGTGCTTTCCACACCTTGCTGTCGGGTAAAGCTCGAGATTGGTATTGGCTTCATGTACGCCAATCCCAAGTCGACAGCTGGCCATCCTGCCTGTTGGGGAAACGGTCCAGTGAACGTGAAGAGGACGGGGGACTCACGTTAGAGAGCACCGCCCCAGTAGGAGGAGGTTTAGAGTCAGAGCAGGATAAAGTTAGTAGTATTAAGGATGCATGTCAGGTTAAGGGTACTCTTCGTCACCTTCCCCATGAGGAAATATTTAGATATAAGCAATAAGATATTTAACACTAGGCAATTAGATGGGATTCGAATGGTGACTCGCCGAGTGAGAAAAGCACGAGATCGCTTTCGGAAACGTCGCGCAGTGAAGAGGCAGGTCGTAAAGGCTGTCGCACGAGGTGAACAGTCCGACTCGCGCGTCTTTACCGAAGTGGTGGTGGGCCATCAAACCATACGAGGTATCTTGGACACAGGCGCTAGTGTCAGTTTGCAAGGGAATGGGAGTCGAGAATTCATTGAGAAACTTGGTGTACCGATGCAGCGTTACGTGTCGATAGTTCGGACTGCTAGCGGAGAGGATCGGTCGATTATTGGCCGAGTTGAGTTACCAGTGAAGTACGAGAATCAGTGCCAAAACATAACGTATTTCATATGCCCTTATCTGGAGCAACGAGCGTATTTCGGGGTTGATTTCTGGCGATTTTTCAAACTTGCACCCTCTATTTTAGGTCCCGCAAAGCCTGAATCCTCCATGAGCAAGGTGGAACAGCTGCTAGCCGGTACATTGAGGCACTATTGGGATGAGGAAGATGAAGTGGTAAAAAGTGAGCCAGATTCTTGCGAGTTGTCTAGACAGGAAAGAGTGGAGTTGGAAAACGTAAAGAACGAGTTTTTATCTTTCGAACAAGCAGGGCTGGGAAATACCGAGATGGAACGACACACTATTGATTTAGTTGAGGGCTCCCAACCTTTCAAAGATCGACCCTACCCGCTGTCTCCGGCCATGCAAAAAGTAGTGGAAGTGGACAAAATGTTGAGTCTAAATATCATCGAGGAAAGTAACAGTCCGTGGAGAAACCAAACCACCGAAAACTCAACACCCTGCGTAGAAGGCATCCTCTCAAGAATTGATAGGACACACTACATCTCCAGCGTCGACTTAAAATTTGCTTACTGGCAAGTAGAGCTGGACGAAAAAAGTAAGCCTTACACAGCCTATACGGTTCCTGGCAGGCCACTCTACCAGTTCCGAGTCAAGCCATTCGGCCTATGTAATGCGGCACAGAAACTGGTTCGTCTTATGGACAAAGTTATACCCACAGAGTTGAGATCTAACGTCTTCGTTTATCTAGATAATCTTTTGATCATTGCTTCCGATTTTCAGACCCTTCTCAAGTAGTTACGTAGAGTAGGCCAGCGCCTCGTTCACGCAAGGAAGTTAGAGCTTTTCTGGGAACGGCAGGATGGTATTGACGCTTTATTAGAGATTTCGCTACGTTGGCGGTACCGCAGTGCTCACGCACGCAGATTTCTCAAAGCGTTTCTTAGTGCAGTGTGACGCGTTACAGTTTGGAGTACGAGCGGTGTTGTTCCAAAAGGACGACGACCAACAAGAACATCCTATAGCCTTCTTCTCCTCAAAAATGAATAAACATCAGCGGAAATATTCGTCACGGAACAGGAGTGCTTATCGGTGCTTCTCTCCATCCGCAAGATAAGGCCTTACACTGAGGGGATGCCATTTACATGCATTACAGACCAAGCCAGAGTGAAATGGCTGATGTCCCTGAGGGATCTAAGCGCGAGACTAGCCAGGTGGTCATTACAGCTACAAGGCCACGATTTTCACATCGAGTATACAAAGGGTAGCGAGAATGTGGTGGCCGATAGTTTATCGCGGAGTGTCGAGACTTTTATGTTAGATCCGGAAGAGTTGTTAGGATTCGAGACGGTAGCGTTCGAATCAGCCGAGTACCTAGAACTGCTGGAACAAGTGCGTCTAGATCAACGCAAGTTGTCCGATCTTGTTTAAGCGCATGAGTTTCAGTCGGCTGGAAGACGAATTGGAGGGCTCTACTTGAAAGCTATGGGTGCCAAGTGAATTGACAGGCGGTTTGATCGAGAAGTCCCATGTACAGGAAACTACTGGAAACGGGGGTGTTGTAATGACTTTGGAGATCTTGTGGCATCAATTCTATTGGCCAGGCATGACTATACAAGTTAGAGATTGGGTAAAGCAGTGCTTGACTTGCACAGAGAGTAAGGCTCCAAACTTTAACATGCAGGTAAGGATTGGCAAGGAAGTCATCACGGATCGACCATTCCAAAAGCTTTATATACTTTTAAGGGAAGTATCGACGATCAACGCAAGGACAGGCATGGACCTTCATCGTTGTGGACCATTTCTCAAAATTTTCGTTTTTGAAAGCCATTCGCGAGGCAACGGCGTCAAACGTGATTGACTTCCTGATAAACGAAGTGTTCTTCAAATTTGGAGTCCCCGAAGTCATCCACGACAACAGATGCCAATTTGTGTCAAAAATATGGTCGAAGCCTTTGGTGTTTCCCATATGTGTACGGCAAACACAAACTAGCTCGCAAATTGGGATCTCTGACTGATCATAAGATAGTTCATCTGCATCCAACATCCAAGCTCCAGATCATAAGGCAGAGAGTCCAAAGCCAGTTGCATACGGCTTGTGAACGTAGCCAACAACGTTACGACCAGAGTGCGAGGGTGTTCAAGGCTAGCCCGGGACAGGAAGTTTATCGACGAAATTTTGTGGTTAGCGACTTTGGTAAAGCCTTTAACGCCAAGTTTGCTCGTAAATTTCTGAGAGCCACAGTAGTGCGAAGAGTTGGTAACAACTCTTACTTGCTCGAAGATATGCAAGGACGGTCGTTAGGGGTCTATCACGCTAAGGACATAAGATTTTAGTCCGTAGTCGTGGTGTGCCACACGTTATGGCGCTGTTCTAAGGTTTTGGAAGGGCAGGCCGGCCAGATTGGGCAGCCGGCAAAGAACAAGAATTTAGGTAGCGGTCCACCTTGTTCCCTCAGATTCCGTCGGTTATTTCTCGTCCCTTGGAATCCTTGGGTGATGTTAAGAGTAGCCGTTTTGAATTTTGGCTGTCTCTTTTGGGCTTCTCTTTGTCAATATTGAATTCAAAGTACGCTCGCTTATCGGAAGGGGCATAACCGAGAGTATGATAAAGAGTGTTAATCCAAGCTTAGCGGCAATGCAACGACATTGCCTTCATTTTGGAGGTCAGTTGTAGAAAAGGTGGGCAGCGCCGATGGCATAAGTGAAGGTGCGCAGCAAATATTAAGCGTAGTGCTTGATTTTAAAAGGTACGTTAGTGTTTGCTTAGTGTAAAGTTACTTTAATTTGCAGTATAATTACAGCATCACCCGATCGTGCCGCAAGGCCCCCCCGAAGCTCAATTTTGTATCGTGCGAAGGCGCGCATAGCACACATAACCTCGCAGTGCTGTAGCAGCCCCTCGGCGAGTGAGTGTTGCACACTAAGTGTGCCTAGTGAGGGTGCTAAACTGGGTTACAGTGGAGTGGAACAGCACTAGCAGCCCCAGATTGCGAAGCACGCACCGCGTGAATGCGGCCGATCAGCAAACCGCTAGTTGGTGATCGTGCGAAGTACGCCCAGCGTGGTTAACACCGCAGCCAATTTTGCAAAGGTGTTGTGTTGCTGCCGACTGCCAGAGGCGAGTCAAATCTCGAGCCTGGCATAATCTTCGGGTCTGCCTCGACGGATCATGCTCACACTGAAGGCTGTAGTAAAGCGTAGACGGGGATCGTTGTTGTTGACAACGTCACCATCCAGCACCGTCGCGCAGACGCACGGCAGTCTACATGTGTATCAGTGTTTTAAATTAAATCCATATGGTTGTCCAGCTTACTAAAAGCATCAGCATATTGTTCAAGTGTTAGTTTTGTTATTGTTTACCAAAATCAGCAGATCGGTTCAGCCTCTTTTGTTTGGCCATCTTAGAAACGGCAGCAGCATTAACAGCTGTCGCTGTTGAGTTAGCAGCCGCCTGTTTTGATTATAGTGAGCCGCTGTTAAGCCAGCTCAAAAAAATTTATTATTAATTGTTTTTGTTTGTTTATAATTAAAATTAAGATGTATCAAAAATTTTTTCGCTGATAAAGTAAATAGAGAATAATGTGCTGATATTTGCCATGGATGCTATATTTTGATTATGTCTATATAATTAATATGCCTTTGCTTCCTTAACAGAACTTCACGGTGCGTCATCTTGGGCCCAAGATCTACGTATATAAAATATTAAAAAAAATAATATTGGCAAACATATCCTGCTTCACATGCTGAGTATAAGACATAGTTGAATATCATCCATTCAAAAACCATCACCATTTAACTATCAGTTTATTCGCTATGGTCCTTCTGGCCTAATTTATTATGTTTATATATTTATTGAATTATTCATATGTATATATTTAACATGCCCAAGAACGAACACTGATAACCTTCATTACGGGTGTTCCCTAAATTAATTAATTATGTTAGGCTATTATTATTATCGAATTAAATGCACTTTTATAACGTTTAATAAGTCATTTATGGTGGAGAGGGGAAATTTAATGTTGTTTGGATAGGTTCCAGTTAAGATCTGGAATTATATGTATCAAAATTATGAGTTAGCAACACAGGCAGGGTACACTGTGGCGATAACAGCTGAGCCACCGCTTCAATGTAGAAGTTTTTGTTATTGTTTCTGTTGTTGTCTTTTGGTTTGTTTTGTATTTTTTGTAGTTTAGTGATGATTTCGTGTTTTTCGTGATTGTACGTGACGGCGGGCATGGGTAGACCCACCCCTAAAGAGAGAGCTGTCTGGCCGGCGCTGCCCCTTAGTAACCCGTTCGTAACAGAACGTTGCAGTCGGATGCACCTGAGTGCAACGTCTCTTTTTTAGCCTCGGTGCGGAGTCAGAAGCGGACATGGGAATGGTATTTTTACTCAAATCTTTCAAGATTTGCCATCAATTTAAGTTTGGTTGGGCCAGTTCTACAGGTTTGCGAGAATCAAACATTGCTCGATTGCAACGGAGGGGGTGGGCGTGGCAAAATTATTTTAATCCAATCTATTTAATTGGGCAATAGAATTCAACTTGCAAAATTTTGTGATCCTAGCTAAGGGGTGTGTTAGATACAGACTTTGCTTATTTATGGGGGCTGGGGTGGGCATGGCCAAATTTTTTTAAGTCAAATCAATCAAGGATGCGATAAGCCCTTGTGCTAAATTTGGTTTATCTAGCTATAAAACTGAGGAAGATATTGGTTTTTGCGGTTTGTGGGGGAAGGGCGGGGGGTGGGGGGAGATCTTGACACTTTGTCTGCCTATGGACAGACGGACGGACAGACGGACATTTCACAAACCCAATATACACTTTTTTAATATTTTTGCAAAAAAAATTAAAAAATAGTATAAAAACACCAGGTCGTTTTTTTGATGCGGTGGTTGAATACTCGATATGAAAAATACCATGTGTGTGTGCGGTGCACTAGTAGTTGCGATGCACCGCTGCCGGTTTCTGCTTTATACCAACAGCCACAGGTGACTCACATAAATTAGATTCTGTATACAAAAGACCATATGTCGTCAAAAATGTTTTGGACAACGATCGATTCGTTATAGAAGATTTTCCAGATCACGCCATTACCCAGCAGCATCATAGTAATGTAGTATCCAGTAACATGTGTGCCTTATTTCCAAACTTGGATATCGACGAGAAGGCATATAACTACTCAGACGAAGACGACGTATTGTCAAGAGATGCCGATTGTTAAGAATGAGAGAAAGGGAAAGAGGGAGTTGCGTTCGAGAAGTCAAAGAGGACACACGTGTGCGCGGGCGAGCGCACGACGAGATTGCGTATTTGTTTTACTATTTGAAAGTTATATTTTTGAGTTTGTTTGATGAATAAAGGCATCCTAAATAATAACCTGACATATGAAAAAGACGCTGTTACATCATAGAGTGATGTAAGGGAGCTAACAACAACAAATGGTGCATTGGAAATCGATTCAGTCAAAGCCGGGAACCGGATCAGAATGGAACTGGCCTACATTAAACGGGATAGGAATGCAGAAAATCAGGATAAGGAGATTTTTAAAGCAATTGATGCAACAAAAGACCACAGGGAAGCAATAGTCGAAGTATACAGAAACAAATTAGGCATTTACCAGCCGGCCGTCATGTCTGCAAGAAACAACACTAAAAATTTGTTTACTGAAATGGCTTTATATACTATAGACCATGCAAAAGAGGTCCTGAAAAATGCAACCAAACTTAAAGGAACCTGGATAGAAAAAGATTTATGCAAACAATAACAAACAACTAAAAGCGTGCTGCTTCGACTAAAAAACCGCCTGTGCACGCTGAAAAAATATGTGAAAGTCATGGTCAAAAACGACGGCATGAAAGTAGGGACCGCTTTTTTTTACTGGAATGCAAACAAAGTACTTATTAGCGGCAAGGAGAAAGGAAACCAAAGATGGAATCAATTATGAAAATTATTTTTGGTTCGGTTGTTTGCAGCCTTGGGTGAAACAGAACCAAACTGCCAGCGGTGAAATTCAATAACATTAAGAACTAAATAACAAATATGATAAGCGATAAATTTAACCAAGCTCAGATGTAAAAATTCAAGTACAAAGTCAACGGAAATTTACGTAACGTTACGCCCTGTAATAGTAATAAAGAAATTAATAAAAAAACATTTTTAAATTTCATAGCTTGCGAAACAAAAGTTTTGTTCAAAATTTTGTAATATTGTAATTCAAGCCAAAACCCACTACCGTTTTTTGTAACATACGCCACATTCATTTTTGCTTATACCAATCAAATCCTTTGGGTCGATTGGTGTGATTTCTTTAATTGAATATTGTGCAACTAAAAAAATTGGTTAATAAGAAAAAATTTTAAGAAATGTGACGACTTCAACTTATTGTTTTTATATTTTGTCGTACAAATGTCACGTTACGCCACTACGGAATTGCCCATATGCAAAATTACTCTATTCCACATCAATTAATCTAAGGCTTTTAGCATACAATGTAGCAGGATAAAGCAGCAAACGAATTCATCACAACTTTTTCAAACTATAAATGAACATAACACATTTTGAAACATTTGTAGACAAGAACGAGTAGATATACGAGCCATATATCCATATGTAGAACATTTACATGCAACTAGCCACAAGGTCTGCGGGGAGAGTAAGACCCAGCGTAGGAATACTGTAAAGGATCAAAAAGAGCCTAGACCAGAAAAAAATTAAGTATCATACCCTGCTATCTTAACTGCAATAACTGAATGGCAGATTTTGACAGCCTATACAATACGAAAGCCTCCGTTTTAGATAGTATGGGTGGAAAAAAAAACTTTATGAAGATTTTAGCTTTACAGAACACGTAGTAAACGAGACTGTATAGCGAGCTATAAAGATTCACGTCAAATACCATAGGAATTGAATATGTAAACAACATCAAAGGACCCAAGCCGGAAGCTGGAAAAAAAATGGTTTGATGAGAACTGCGAAAAAGCACGAAGAAAATCTATGAAGCAATCTCGACAAACCAACTCAGCGACTGACAAAAGGGGTTGTCTAGAAGCAAACAGTTCCTATAAATTGTTACGCAGAAAAAAGCTACAGGCTTACTACAGCAAATTGGAGGCGGAAATGGGGCAAGTCAGAGATGGAAAACCCTTCAGGATTTTGGTGAAAAAGCTTAACGGAGTCTCTTTGAAAAGAAAGATTGATGTAAGTCCTTCGGAACTGGCACAATACATTCAAACCCTGCTTTACGACGATACACAAAACACCGCAATGAGCAGGGTTCCTAACAACTTTGTAGCTGAACACTGAAAATCTTTGCATCAAGACTGCTTAATCGTGTGAATAAGGACCGTTTTCTCATGTTGCTGCTTTTGCAAATCTACGTGTCTTTACTTAATTTGGTTTTCTCACGTTATTGCAACTGCCTGTCTTTGATCGCAATATCTACATGTGTACATGGCAACCTGGAAAACAACAGACGAGCTTCTTATAAATAGTCTCTTGAAGACATCCCCTCGAATGTACAACATATAAACAAGTTTTTTTTTCCTGGTGATAAAATGAATGTCAATATAACAGTATTTCACAAAGTCACAAAAGTTTTCCTCATTCGGCATTTAAGTTTCAATTCCCCGCACAATAAACAAAACAATAATCAGCTATTAATTAAACAGTCTGGCAACTCTTTAACCAGAATTGCCAACTACATTGCTGATGTATCGATACTTTTCGACGTAGCATGGCCAGAATTGCACATAATTTTTTGTAAATGTTTACTTTGACTACTTTTCCGAAAATCGAACCAATCATTCTTGTTTTTATCTCAAATAATGCAGAAAATTTGAGAATGCGATTTCCGGTGGCGAAGGTTAACTTTTTTGTATCATTAATTAAGAAAACTTCCTTTAAAGTTGTGAAATCCCATACAAATCGAGCCCTTTTATCGATATCGGTGCTGTTAACGTTAACAGAGTAGTAGGGCTGTTGCGTTTTGGTGCCGCTGTCGAAAATTTTTCACGCGATTTGCTTCCTTCTGCCTGTTGTATACATTTGCAGTACTTTTCCCCATTTTTAATGGGAACAGGGAGTAAAAATGGAACTTAACGATCAACCGAGAAATATCCAAAGTGCTAATAGTGCTTGATATGAGAGGTAGGAAGGCCCGCAACGAACATTGGAATTTCAATGAACCCAGTCTGGAATTAGTTAGGGAATTCAAGTACTTAGGAGTCACTCTTATAAGCAATATGAAATTTGAGAAACATGCGGCACTTAAACTTAATGATACTAGGATAGCAATTGGCAGCAAATGGAATGGCTTCTTGAAGCGAAAAGATATTTTACCCAGCACGAAGTACAATATGTACACCAGACTTGGCCATATAGAGTTATAAAGTACTGCAAATGTATATAGGATGCAGAAGGAGGCATTTCCGTATATATTAACTGTTGCGAACTTATGTTAATTTAAGAAAGAACCGATAAATATCGCAATGTGTTTGCACAATTTGGCAACATTGAATTTGACATTTTTTTAGTATTTACTACATTAATTTTAAGCCAGTGTGGCAACACTGAAACAATGGAGTTCCTCTTCTATAACAAGCCGCCAAAGTGTGTGGACGTGCTGCACAGATTAAAACAGTGACAAAATAAAGATTGTATTGAAGCTTTATTATATTAAAGTGCATGGTGTTCTTATTGTGACAAAATAACAAACAAATATAAAAAAGGTTCAACGACAGACAGCAGATATACAATTGGTCGTTCGATCCGGATAATATATTTCTATCGCCTCTACATCAGGTACGACAACATTAACTATATATATTCTTGATCAGCATCAACAGCCGAGTCGATATAGCGATGTCCGTCTGTCTGTCTATCTGTCTGTCCGTCACACAGCCACAATTTTAAAGATAAAGCTTTTGTTTACATATATGTTTAATTAATGTTAGTCGGTTGCGTAAATTTCATTACGATCGGATAAATAGCACCAAAGTTATGAAAGAATCTATTACCACCGTCTCAGCAGGCAGAAATAACAGTTTGACATGCACTGGACATGTTAAGTGCGCTGCTTGCTTGTACTGTCGCTGAACTGATTGAAATGCAAGTTGGGAACAGAGAGTCTCGTAGTCGGGCACAATCAACTAGAGCATTCTTTCTTGTTTTATTTGCAGTTGGTTCATTTTATTTTCACAATTGTTTGTACACAAAACACTGCTAATTATACAGTGTGACAGTTAACAGATATATAATAATCGATAAAAAAAATATCAAAATTTATCATTTATTAATTAGCTACAGTACACTACTTTTTATTGTGATCCACATCCGAAGTAATGTGCATTTTCGCTACCGAAAATTTGTTTCGTCTGCGTACTTAGCTTTTAGTAGACAATTAGCATTAACTAAACATTTTTTGCCCGTTGACATTGGAGTCTTATTAGGAAAGACATATTTGATGCCGACATTATGGTACGGTATTGAAATTTTGAAATAAACTTGTTCTGCGTACGGTATACGGGAACCTGCATGCCAAGTTTGGTGTCTCTAGCTCTTATAGTCTCCGCGATCTGTGTGTTCATACGGACGGACGGACAGACAGACGGACATGGCTATTTCGACTCGGCTGTTGATGCTGATCAATTATTTTGATCATATAACCTCACAAAAATAATCCAGTGGTTTTAAATCGCACGTTATTGGAAAACACGCCACTATCCCAAGACTCGAGATAATGCCCTCACCAAATAAATTGATTGTTTCGAGGGCTGTATGGTATACAGCGCTGTCTTGTTGGAACCAAAGCTCGTCCACATCAACATTCAGGCACTAAAAAGTCATTAATCATGGCTCTATAGCAGGAGTCGGCAGCGTTGCCAAAATATTGCAATAGTGTTGTGCATAGCAGAGAAAAGTTGACAATAAAATAATAAAAAACAGGTAAGAACGTACAGAATTATTGTTATCAACTTCCTGCATAAAAAATAGGCACAGAAACAATTTGCATTCTCGCCTTTGCTTTTTTGTGCAAATGTAGTGTGCCTACGAAATCGGTAAAAAAGCGTTCAACGAAAACTTCTCTCAGCAGACAGATCTGTAGCTTTGTTCTGCCGTGGTCCCTGAAAAATGAATGCATCTATACAAAATGCCAATCTACTGAGTTTTGCCGACTCCTTCTGTCTAGTGTTCTCCACTGACTGTAACAATGTGGCCGAATTCGTTTTTGAAGATATATGGACCAATGGTTCCCTCTGTCCATAGAGCACACTAAACAGTGACGTTTTGAGGATGTAACGTCGTCTCAACAATTGGCTTTTGGATTATGATCACTCCAAATAAGACAATTTTGCATATTAACGTACCTATTCAAGAAAAAGTGAGCTTCATCGCTGAACAAAATGTTCTTGTGAAAATCGGATTCGGTGGAAATCTCGTTTTTCACCCATTCACCGAACGTGCGACGCGCTTGATGGTCGTTCGGCCTCAATTTTACCACAAGTTGGAATTTTTAAGCGTTTAAACCAAGACCTTCCGCAACATCTTGCATAAGATGTATGGAAACATATCCAATTGTGGCGCGCGATGGCGGGTGGACTCATTCAGGACTTCTTCGATACTTTGCTCCACAGAATCAATAGCGTCTTCGGAGCGCACTGTACGGCGTCTCTGAGGATGCTCAGTATCTACTAGTGTAAATGTGGTGGTAAATATTGGATACAGCGCGATTTGTAAATCTAATCTTAAGCTAAGTACGCACACAAAATAAATTTTCGTTAGCGAAAGTGCACATTATTTTGGTTGTTGAGAGTAATAAAAACAAGTAAGAATGCTCTAGTCGAGTGTGCCTGACTACGAGACTCCCTGCTCCCAACTTGCACTTTAAGCAGTTCAGCGGCAGCACAAGCAAGCAGCGCACTTAGCTTGTCCAGTGCTTGTAAAACTTGCTGAGACGGGGGTAATAGTACACAGGAACCTGCATGCCAAGTTTGCTGTCTGTACCTCTTGTACTCTCCGAGATCTGTGTGTTCATACAGACAGACGGACATGGCTTTTAATAATGGTTTTTAAAAAGATTTTTAAAAGCCAAGTGCCGGAGTGAATATTTATTTAAGCGACTTACTTGAAGAGCGCTGTATTCAAAATTAAAACTATGATACAAAGAATATTTCACTTGAGCTAAGCCAAAACTCGCATCACGCCACAATGTCATGATCGGCAAGCCGACTCAGCAAAATCCCAGGCAATAACAGAAACTTTTGCAGTAAAACAAAAGTGTCCGGTTACCGCCGCTGACCATAGCAGCTGCAGCTGCGTTGATACAAAGTATGCAGTGCAATTGCGAGGGCTTTTCATTAACTTATGAAGCACGCGATAGCGAGGGTTGATTATAAACTTATGAAATATCCTATATTAAATGTTATGTGTTAACTACTCCCCCTTTAAGTGTAAGGCCGCCCTCGGCCGACTGTGACAATGCAACGACATTGTCTTCATTTTGGAGGTCAGTTGTAGAAAAGGCGGGCAGCGCCGATGGCATAAGTGAAGGTGCGCAGCAAATATTAAGCGTAGTGCTTAATTTTAAAAGGTACGTTAGTGTTTGCTTAGTGTAAAGTTACTTTAATTTGGAGTATAATTACAGCATCACCCGTACGTGCCGCAAGTCCCTTAATTTTCGGCTGGTGGTCAGCAAGGTGGCCACGACGCTCTTACTCTGAAGAGTTGATGTGGAGCGACAACGAAGATGCAAGTGATGGTGAGAATGAGCCTCCGCCCCCGTTGACCATGCACAAAGGACTGCTTCGCACCACCTCGAGCCGAGGGCTCCGAGTACCAGCGATTACCACCGAATCTGGGCTCGACTGAAAACTCAGCGGTAAACGCAGCTATGGCGCAGGCTCAGGCTACATAGAGGCAGTCTTTATCTCCGAATATCAGCGAAATGCTGCGAGATGAAATTAGAATCAAGATGCAAAACATGATGCAGCGTTTGGGTGAATCACTTCGTCCACTCGCGGCTCTGCAAAATCTGCCCGCCATGTTAGTTTCTGACCCACTTCCGACCGCTAGACCTTTATATAAAGTACCCCCTCCTATAGCACAGAAACCCCTTGGGGCGGTACCCAAACAACGCAATAGCGAACATGGTCGTGAGATAACTCCGCCACTAAAGCCGAGGCGTTCGAATTTCGAATACGAGAAGGGTTGACCAGATTTAGAAGACCGACTGGCTCGCGAATGGCGCAATCCTTTTGCGAATCAACGAGTGAGAGAGGATAATAGTGGCAGGGAAAATGGGCGTTACGAACACATCTACTCTAATTTCTCAGAGAGCACCAACCGTTCATGGCAAATTGACAGGTGCAAAAGTCGTCAAGCCTCCGTGGTGGTTCTTGTGTTCAGGATTGAGTTCCTGCAGCACCAATTTCGTTGCCCCTGGGGAGAGAAGTTGCGTGCTTTCCACACCTTGCTGTCGGGTAAAGCTCGAGATTGGTATTGGCTTCATGTACGCCAATCCCGAGTCGACAGCTGGCCATCCTGCCTGTTGGGGAAACGGTCCAGTGAACGTGAAGAGGACGGGGGACTCACGTTAGAGAGCACCGCCCCAGTAGGAGGAGGTTTAGAGCCAGAGCAGGAGAAAGTTAGTAGTATTAAGGATGCATGTCAGGTTAAGGGTACTCTTCGTCACCTTCCCCATGAGGAAATATTTAGATATAAGCAATAAGATATTTAACACTAGGCAATTAGATGGGATTCGAATGGTGACTCGCCGAGTGAGAAAAGCACGAGATCGCTTTCGGAAACGTCGCGCAGTGAAGAGGCAGGTCGTAAAGGCTGTCGCACGAGGTGAACAGTCCGACTCGCGCGTCTTTACCGAAGTGGTGATGGGCCATCAAACCATACGAGGTATCTTGGACACAGGCGCTAGTGTTAGTTTGCAAGGGAATGGGAGTCGAGAATTCATTGAGAAACTTGGTGTACCGATGCAGCGTTACGTGTCGATAGTTCGGACTGCTAGCGGAGAGGATCGGTCGATTATTGGCCGAGTTGAGTTACCAGTGAAGTACGAGAATCAGTGCCAAAACATAACGTATTTCATATGCCCTTATCTGGAGCAACGAGCGTATTTCGGGGTTGATTTCTGGCGATTTTTCAAACTTGCACCCTCTATTTTAGGTCCCGCAAAGCCTGAATCCTCCATGAGCAAGGTGGAACAGCTGCTAGCCGGTACATTGAGGCACTATTGGGATGAGGAAGATGAAGTGGTAAAAAGTGAGCCAGATTCTTGCGAGTTGTCTAGACAGGAAAGAGTGGAGTTGGAAAACGTAAAGAACGAGTTTTTATCTTTCGAACAAGCAGGGCTGGGAAATACCGAGATGGAACGACACACTATTGATTTAGTTGAGGGTTCCCAACCTTTCAAAGATCGACCCTACCCGCTGTCTCCGGCCATGCAAAAAGAAGTGGAAGTGGACAAAATGTTGAGTCTAAATGTCATCGAGGAAAGTAACAGTCCGTGGAGAAACCAAACCACCGAAGTTCGACGGCCAGGCAAAGAGCGTTTCTGCCTCGATGCGCGTAAACTCAACACCCTGCGTAGAAGGCATCCTCTCAAGAATTGATAGGACACACTACATCTCCAGCGTCGACTTAAAATTTGCTTACTGGCAAGTAGAGCTGGACGAAAAAAGTAAGCCTTACACAGCCTATACGGTTCCTGGCAGGCCACTCTACCAGTTCCGAGTCAAGCCATTCGGCCTATGTAATGCGGCACAGAAACTGGTTCGTCTTATGGACAAAGTTATACCCACAGAGTTGAGATCTAACGTCTTCGTTTATCTAGATAATCTTTTGATCATTGCTTCCGATTTTCAGACCCTTCTCAAGTAGTTACGTAGAGTAGGCCAGCGCCTCGTTCACGCAAGGAAGTTAGAGCTTTTCTGGGAACGGCAGGATGGTATTGACGCTTTATTAGAGATTTCGCTACGTTGGCGGTACCGCAGTGCTCACGCACGCAGATTTCTCAAAGCGTTTCTTAGTGCAGTGTGACGCGTTACAGTTTGGAGTACGAGCGGTGTTGTTCCAAAAGGACGACGACCAACAAGAACATCCTATAGCCTTCTTCTCCTCAAAAATGAATAAACATCAGCGGAAATATTCGTCACGGAACAGGAGTGCTTATCGGTGCTTCTCTCCATCCGCAAGATAAGGCCTTACACTGAGGGGATGCCATTTACATGCATTACAGACCAAGCCAGAGTGAAATGGCTGATGTCCCTGAGGGATCTAAGCGCGAGACTAGCCAGGTGGTCATTACAGCTACAAGGCCACGATTTTCACATCGAGTATACAAAGGGTAGCGAGAATGTGGTGGCCGATAGTTTATCGCGGAGTGTCGAGACTTTTATGTTAGATCCGGAAGAGTTGTTAGGATTCGAGACGGTAGCGCTCGAATCAGCCGAGTACCTAGAACTGCTGGAACAAGTGCGTCTAGATCAACGCAAGTTGTCCGATCTTGTTTAAGCGCATGAGTTTCAGTCGGCTGGAAGACGAATTGGAGGACTCTACTTGAAAGCTATGGGTGCCAAGTGAATTGACAGGCAGTTTGATCGAGAAGTCCCATGTACAGGAAACTACTGGAAACGGGGGTGTTGTACTGACTTTGGAGATCTTGTGGCATCAATTCTATTGGACAGGCATGACTATACAAGTTAGAGATTGGGTAAAGCAGTGCTTGACTTGCAAAGAGAGTAAGGCTCCAAACTTTAACATGCAGGTAAGGATTGGCAAGGAAGTCATCACGGATCGACCATTCCAAAAGCTTTATATACTTTTAAGGGAAGTATCGACGGTCAACGCAAGGACAGGCATGGACCTTCATCGTTGTGGACCATTTCTCAAAATTTTCGTTTTTGAAAGCCATTCGCGAGGCAACGGCGTCAAACGTGATTGACTTCCTGATAAACGAAGTGTTCTTCAAATTTGGAGTCCCCGAAGTCATCCACGACAACAGATGCCAATTTGTGTCAAAAATATGGTCGAATCCTTTGGTGTTTCCCATATGTGTACGGCAAACACAAACTAGCTCGCAAATTGGGATCTCTGACTGATCATAAGATAGTTCATCTGCATCCAACATCCAAGCTCCAGATCATAAGGCAGAGAGTCCAAAGCCAGTTGCATACGGCTTATGAACGTAGCCGACAACGTTACGACCAGAGTGCGAGGGTGTTCAAGGCTAGCCCGGGACAGGAAGTTTATCGACGAAATTTTGTGGTTAGCGACTTTGGTAAAGCCTTTAACGCCAAGTTTGCTCGTAAATTTCTGAGAGCCACAGTAGTGCGAAGAGTTGGGAACAACTCTTACTCGCTCGAAGATATGCAAGGACGGTCGTTAGGGGTCTATCACGCTACGGACATAAGATTTTAGTCCGTAGTCGTGGTGTGCCACACGTTATGGCGCTGTTCTAAGGTTTTGGAAGGGCAGGCCGGCCAGATTGGGCAGCCGGCAAAGAACAAGAATTTAGGTAGCGGTCCACCTTGTTCCCTCAGATTCCGTCGGTTATTTCTCGTCCCTTGGAATCCTTGGGTGATGTTAAGAGTAGCCGTTTTGAATTTTGGCTGTCTCTTTTGGGCTTCTCTTTGTCAATATTGAATTCAAAGTACGCTCGCTTATCGGAAGGGGCATAACCGAGAGTATGATAAAGAGTGTTAATCCAAGCTTAGCGGCAATGCAACGACATTGCCTTCATTTTGGAGGTCAGTTGTAGAAAAGGTGGGCAGCGCCGATGGCATAAGTGAAGGTGCGCAGCAAATATTAAGCGTAGTGCTTGATTTTAAAAGGTACGTTAGTGTTTGCTTAGTGTAAAGTTACTTTAATTTGCAGTATAATTACAGCATCACCCGATCGTGCCGCAAGGCCCCCCCGAAGCTCAATTTTGTATCGTGCGAAGGCGCGCATAGCACACATAACCTCGCAGTGCTGTAGCAGCCCCTCGGCGAGTGAGTGTTGCACACTAAGTGTGCCTAGTGAGGGTGCTAAACTGGGTTACAGTGGAGTGGAACAGCACTAGCAGCCCCAGATTGCGAAGCACGCACCGCGTGAATGCGGCCGATCAGCAAACCGCTAGTTGGTGATCGTGCGAAGTACGCCCAGCGTGGTTAACACCGCAGCCAATTTTGCAAAGGTGTTGTGTTGCTGCCGACTGCCAGAGGCGAGTCAAATCTCGAGCCTGGCATAATCTTCGGGTCTGCCTCGACGGATCATGCTCACACTGAAGGCTGTAGTAAAGCGTAGACGGGGATCGTTGTTGTTGACAACGTCACCATCCAGCACCGTCGCGCAGACGCACGGCAGTCTACATGTGTATCAGTGTTTTAAATTAAATCCATATGGTTGTCCAGCTTACTAAAAGCATCAGCATATTGTTCAAGTGTTAGTTTTGTTATTGTTTACCAAAATCAGCAGATCGGTTCAGCCTCTTTTGTTTGGCCGTCTTAGAAACGGCAGCAGCATTAACAGCTGTCGCTGTTGAGTTAGCAGCCGGCTGTTTTGATTATTGTTTTTGTTTGTTTATAATTAAAATTAAGATGTATCAACAATTTTTTCGCTGATAAAGTAAATAGAGAATAATGTGCTGATATTTGCCATGGATGCTATATTTTGATTATGTCTATATAATTAATATGCCTTTGCTTCCTTAACAGAACTTCACGGTGCGTCATCTTGGGCCCAAGATCTACGTATATAAAATATTAAAAAAAATAATATTGGCAAACATATCCTAATTCACATGCTGAGTATAAGACATAGTTGAATATCATCCATTCAAAAACCATGAAGCACCATTTAACTATCAGTTTATTTGCTATGGTCCTTCTGGCCTAATTTATTATGTTTATATATTTATTGAATTATTCATATGTATATATTTAACATGCCCAAGAACGAACACTGATAACCTTCATTACGGGTGTTCCCTAAATTAATTAATTATGTTAGGCTATTATTATTATCGAATTAAATGCACTTTTATAACGTTTAATAAGTCATTTATGGTGGAGAGGGGAAATTTAATGTTGTTTGGATAGGTTCCAGTTAAGATCTGGAATTATAGGGTGTTGTATCAAAATTATGAGTTAGCAACACAGGCAGGGTACACTGTGGCGATAACAGCTGAGCCACCGCTTCAATGTCGAAGTTTTTGTTATCGTTTCTGTTGTTGTCTTTTGGTTTGTTTTGTATTTTTTGTAGTTTAGTGATGATTTCGTGTTTTTCGTGATTGTACGTGACGGCGGGCATGGGTAGACCCACCCCTAAAGAGAGAGCTGTCTGGCCGGCGCTGCCCCTTAGTAACCCTTTCGTAACAGAACGTTGCAGTCGGATGCACCTGAGTGCAACGTCTCTTTTTTAGCCTCGGTGCGGAGTCAGAAGCAGACATGGGAATGGTATTTTTACTCAAATCTTTCAAGATTTGCCATCAATTTAAGTTTGGTTGGGCCAGTTCTACAGGTTTGCGAGAATCAAACATTGCTCGATTGCAACGGAGGGGGTGGGCGTGGCAAAATTATTTTAATCCAATCTATTTAATAGGGCAATAGAATTCAACCTGCAAAATTTTGTGAACCTAGCTAAGGGGTGTGTTAGATACAGACTTTGCTTATTTATGGGGGCGGGGGTGGGCATGGCCAAATTTTTTTAAGTCAAATCAATCAAGGATGCGATAAGCCCTTGTGCTAAATTTTGTTTATCTAGCTATAAAACTGAGGAAGATATTGGTTTTTGCGGTTTGTGGGGGAAGGGCGGGGGGTGGGGGGATATCTTGACACTTTGTCTGCCTTTGGACAGACGGACGGACAGACGGACATTTCACAAAACCCAATATACTCTTTTTTAATTTTTTTGGAAAAATGTCCGTCTGTCCGTCTTTTTTTTTGATGCGGTGGCATTAGGCATTTACCAGCCGGCCGTCATGTCTGCAAGAAACAACACTAAAAATTTGTTTACTGAAATGGCCTTATATACTATAGACCATGCAAAAGAGGTCCTGAAAAATGCAACCAAACTGAAAGGAACCTGGATAGAAAAAGATTTATGCAAACAATTACAAACAAATAAAAGCGTGCTGCTTCGACTAAAAAACCGCCTGTACACGCTGAAAAAATATGTGAAAGTCATGGTCAAAAACGACGGCATGAAAGTAGGGACCGCTTTTTTTACTGGAATGCAAACAAAGTACTTATTAGCGGCAAGGAGAAAGGAAACCGAAGATAGAATCAATTATGAAAATTATTTTTGGTTCGGTTGTTTGCAGCCTTGGGTGAAACAGAACCAAACTGCCAGCGGTGAAATTCAATAACATTAAGAACTAAATAACAAATATGATAAGCGATAAATTTAACCAAGCTCAGATGTAAAAATTCAAGTACAAAGTCAACGGACATTTACCTAACGTTACGCCCTGTAATAGTAATAAAGAAATTAATAAAAAAAAACATTTTTAAATTTCATAGCTTGCAAAACAAAAGTTTTGTTCAAAATTTTGTAATTTTGTAATTCAAGCCAAAACCCACTACCGTTTTTTGTAACATACGCCACATTCATTTTTGCTTATACCAATCAAATCCTTTGGGTCGATTGGTGTGATTTCTTTAATTGAATAATGTGCAACTAAAAACTTGGCAAATAAGAAAAAATTTTAAGAAATGTGACGACTTCAACTTATTGTTTTTATATTTTGTCGTACAAATGTCACGTTACGCCACTACGGAATTGCCCATATGCAAAATTACTCTATTCCACATCAATTAATCTAATGCTTTTAGCATAAAATGTAGCAGGATAAAGCAGCAAACGAATTCATCACAACTTTTTCAAACTATAAATGAACATAACACATTTTGAAACATTTGTAGACAAGAACGAGTAGATATACGAGCCATATATCCATATGTAGAACATTTACATGCAACTAGCCACAAGGTCTGCGGGGAGAGTAAGATCCAGCGTAGGAATACTGTAAAGGATCAAAAAGAGCCTAGACCAGAAAAAAATTAAGTATCATAGTCTGCTATCTTAACTGCAATAACTGAATGGCAGATTTTGACAGCCTATACAATACGAAAGCCTCCGTTTTAGATAGTATGGGAGAAAAAATAGTGAACTTTATGAAGATTTTAGCTTTACAGAACACGTAGTAAACGAGACTGTATAGCGCATCCGGAAGCTGGAAAAAAAATGGTTTGATGAGAACTGCGAAAAAGCACGAAGAAAATCTATGAAGCAATCTCGACAAACCAACTCAGCGACTGACAAAAGGGGTTGTCTAGAAGCAAACAGTTCCTATAAATTGTTACGCAGAAAAAAGCTACAGGCTTACTACAGCAAATTGGAGGCGGATATGGGGCAAGTCAGAGATGGAAAACCCTTCAGGATTTTGGTGAAAAAGCTTAACGGAGTCTCTTTGAAAAGAAAGATTGATGTAAGTCCTTCGGAACTGGCACAATACATTCAAACCCTGCTTTACGACGATACACAAAACACCGCAATGAGCAGGGTTCCAAACAACTTTGTAGCTGAACACTGAAAATCTTTGCATCAAGACTGCTTAATCGTGTGAATAAGGACCGTTTTCTCATGTTGCTGCTTTTGCAAATCTACGTGTCTTTACTTAATTTGGTTTTCTCACGTTATTGCAACTGCCTGTCTTTGATCGCAATATCTACATGTGTACATGGCAACCTGGAAAACAACAGACGAGCTTCTTATAAATAGTCTCTTGAAGACATCCCCTCGAATGTACAACATATAAACAAGTTTTTTTTTCCTGGTGATAAAATGAATGTCAATATAACAGTATTTCACAAAGTCACCAAAGTTTTCCTCATTCGGCATTTAAGTTTCAATTCCCCGCACAATAAACAAAACAATAATCAGCTATTAATTAAACAGTCTTGCAACTCTTTAACCAGAATTGCCAACTACATTGCTGATGTATCGATACTTTTCGACGTAGCATGGCCAGAATTGCACATAATTTTTTGTAAATGTTTACTTAGACTACTTTTCCGAAAATCGAACCAATCATTCTTGTTTTTATCTCAAATAATGCGGAAAATTTGAGAATGCGATTTCCGGTGGCGAAGGTTAACTTTTTTGTATAATTAATTAAGAAAACTTCGCTTAAAGTTGTGAAATCCCATACAAATCGAGCCCTTTTATCGATATCGGTGCTGTTAACGTTAACAGAGTAGTAGGGCTGTTGCGTTTTGGTGCCGCTGTCGAAAATTTTTCACGCGATTTGCTTCCTTCTGCCTGTTGTATACATTTGCAGTACTTTTCCCCATTTTTAATGGGAACAGGGAGTAAAAATGGAACTTAACGATCAACCGAGAAATATTCAAAGTGCTAATAGTGCTTGATATGAGAGGTAGGAAGGCCGGCAACGAACATTGGAATTTCAATGAACCCAGTCTGGAATTAGTTAGGGAATTCAAGTACTTAGGAGTCACTCTTATAAGCAATATGAAATTTGAGAAACATGCGGCACTTAAACTTAATGATAGTAGGATAGCAATTGGCAGCAAATGGAATGGCTTCTTGAAGCGAAAAGATATTAAACCTAGCACGAAGTACAAAATGTACACCAGACTTGGCCATATAGAGTTATAAAGTACTGCAAATGTATATAGGATGCAGAAGGAGGCATTTCCGTATATATTAACTATATATATTCTTGATCAGCATCAACAGCCGAGTCGATATAGCGATGTCCGTCTGTCTGTCTATCTGTCTGTCCGTCACACAGCCACAATTTTAAAGATAAAGCTTTTGTATACATATATGTTTAATTAATGTTAGTCGGTTGCGTAAATTTCATTACGATCGGATAAATAGCACCAAAGTTATGAAGGAATCTATTACCACCGTCTCAGCAGGCAGAAATAACAGTTTGACATGCACTGGACATGTTAAGTGCGCTGCTTGCTTGTACTGTCGCTGAACTGATTGAAATGCAAGTTGGGAACAGAGAGTCTCGTAGTCGGGCACAATCAACTAGAGCATTCTTTCTTGTTTTATTTGCAGTTGGTTCATTTTATTTTCACAATTGTTTGTACACAAAACACTGCTAATTATACAGTGTTACAGTTAACAGATATATAATAATCGATAAAAAAATATCAAAATTTATCATTTATTAATTAGCTACAGTACACTACTTTTTATTGTGATCCACATCCGAAGTAATGTGCATTTTCGCTACCGAAAATTTGTTTCGTCTGCGTACTTAGCTTTTAGTAGACAATTAGCATTAACTAAACATTTTTTGCCCGTTGACATTGGAGTCTTATTAGGAAAGACATATTTGATGCCGACATTATGGTACGGTATTGAAATTTTGAAATAAACTTGTTCTGCGTACGGTATACGGGAACCTGCATGCCAAGTTTGGTGTCTCTAGCTCTTATAGTCTCCGCGATCTGTGTGTTCATACGGACGGACGGACAGACAGACGGACATGGCTATTTCGACTCGGCTGTTGATGCTGATCAATTATTTTGATCATATAACCTCACAAAAATAATCCAGTGGTTTTAAATCGCACGTTATTGGAAAACACGCCACTATCCCAAGACTCGAGATAATGCCCTCACCAAATAAATTGATTGTTTCGAGGGCTGTATGGTATACAGCGCTGTCTTGTTGGAACCAAAGCTCGTCCACATCAACATTCAGGCACTAAAAAGTCATTAATCATGGCTCTATAGCAGGAGTCGGCAGCGTTGCAAAAATATTGCAATAGTGTTGTGCATAGCAGAGAAAAGTTGACAATAAAATAATAAAAAACAGGTAAGAACGTACAGAATTATTGTTATCAACTTCCTGCATAAAAAATATGCACAGAAACAATTTGCATTCTCGCCTTTGCTTTTTTGTGCAAATGTAGTGTGCCTACGAAATCGGTAAAAAAAGCGATCAACGAAAACTTCTCTCAGCAGACAGATCTGTAGCTTTGTTCTGCCGTGGTCCCTGAAAAATGAATGCATCTATACAAAATGCCAATCTACTGAGTTTTGCCGACTCCTTCTGTCTAGTGTTCTCCACTGACTGTAACAATGTGGCCGAATTCATTTTTGAAGATATATGGACCAATGATTCCCTCTGTCCATAGAGCACACTAAACAGTGACGTTTTGAGGATGTAACGTCGTCTCAACAATTGGCTTTTGGATTATGATCACTCCAAATAAGACAATTTTGCATATTAACGTACCTATTCAAGAAAAAGTGAGCTTCATCGCTGAAAAAAATGTTCTTGTGAAAATCGGGTTCGGTGGAAATCTCGTTTTTCACCCATTCACCGAACGTGCGACGCGCTTGGTCGTTCGGCCTCAATTTTACCACGAGTTGGAATTTTTAAGCGTTCAAACCAAGAGCTTCCGCAACATCTTGCATAAGATGTTTGGAAACAGATTCAATTGTGGCGCGCGATGACGGATGGACTCATTCAGGACTTCTTCCACAGAATCAATAGCGTCTTCGGAGCGCACTGTACGGCGTCTCTGAGGATGCTCAGTATCTACTAGTGTAGTTTGAAGTTGATCGGATGATGAACAAAAAAGTCACATACCACTCCATTTCCGTGAATTTGCTACTTATCTCGACCAAATTTTCCAACCTACCGGTATAGCACACACTTAAAGCATAAGACTCAAGCTCTTATGGTTTGGACTCTGCGAGCGTTGCAATTCAGTCCATCAGTCAGGATTGAAAAGTTATATATATATATAGAAATATATATTCTTGATCAACATCAACAGCCGAGTCGATCTAGCCATGTCTGTCTGTCCGTCTGTCTGTCAGTCCGTCAGTCTGTCTGTATGAACGCGTCGATCTCAGAGACTATAAGAGCTGGAAACACCAAGGTTAATGTATGTCATACGCAGAAAAACTTTATTTCAATTTTCGAATACAGCCCCCGTACCCACGCAAAACGAAAAATACTCTCACAGCCACAATTTAAAAGATAAAGCTATGATTTTTGGTACACATATTTATTTTATCAATGTTAAGCAGTTGCGCAAATTGCGATCGAATAACAAGCATCAAAGTTATTGATGAATCTGTTTCCCTCCGTCGCAGCGAGCAGAAGCAATAGTTTAAGAAGCAACAGTTCTTAGCAGCGAAAGTTTTGGACCCAGTGCTTAGAATAAGTTATGTGTCTGAAATTTTAGTTTTAGTGCCACTTTTCATTTACCAGACACCACAGAACCAAATATAAAAAATAAAATTTTCTAATTAAAAAAAAAAAGCCTGAAAAGTCAAAATATGGTTGGAAAATTTTTGTATACAACTTATTTTTGTATACAACTTATTTGTTGCCCCGTATGGGCTCAAATTAATTTTCAGCAATCAATGTGAAAATTCAACAATAACTGCATACCAATTTTCCGAGAAATTCAACCTCATTTTCAAAGATCTATATAAAAATTCATTAAAAACTGCATTCCAATTTTCCGGAAAATTCATCTCCTGGGTCAAAAGTGGGTGGTTAACAAGGCGAAAATTGAGTTTATTGCGATTGGCTTCAAACACATTTTCAAAGATCTGTATAAAAATTCATTGAAAACTGCATTAAAATTTTCCGGAAAATTCACCCCTGGTTGGAAAGTGGGTGGTAAAAAGGCCAAGGTTGGGTTTTTGTGTGATTTGCTTCAAACCGTTGCTTCTGCTTATGCTTCTGAAAAAACCGAATTCGCATTCAAAGCAACAACAGCAACTTTTCCCGTTTTCGCCTGCACAAATTGTTTGACAATTTAGAAGTGTGTAAGTGTACATCATGCATTTTATTATTATAATTTTTTACTCGCTTTAAGAAAATAGGTATTAAATATAAAATTATTTCATTTCTTATATTCCTATATTAATAACATAGTGCGACCGTGCAAAATTTACTTTTGAAACGACCTAGAGTACTCCGTAGACCACTTCAAACATAGTACTTCTGCATACTTGAAATTTTCAATACTCCCTCAAAATCGCGATTTAAGGCCTAAAAACGTTTTAAATGCACTTTTTTCATGAACCGCCTAACAATTCTTAGTGGGCTAACACCAATTACACAAATTTTAAAAATATTAAAAGACAATAGAACTACCTTCATGCTGATTTATTTATTAAATAGTCCTTTTTGGGATTTAGTTTTAACAACTTGATTTATTGATTAAATTGTAATGGTGTAGTATATAAGGATAGCTCCAAAATGATGAACAACTTATAGTACAAAACTGGACTAGGCAAATTCAATGTCTTTCTGATGCGTAGCTGACGAGAGTACCGACTGACTTCGTGACGCTTGCTGCCTCTTTTTCACGCGATCAAAACCGACGGCCACTGCGTGTTTGGCGCTGGTTATTATTTTCTACATATGTATATTTACTGCATTGTTGGTATTGGCCAAGATATTAGCTCCTCAATGTAGTATTTATATTTTTTTGTTACTTTCTTTCAACTATAAGCATTTTCCATTCTTGAATTCTCCACTGGTCCATTTTTGTTTTTATTTTTTAACCAAGCCGCAGTCAAATTTTAACTATATTTTTTTTATTTCAACAATTTTGGTTGAACATTACCGCAGGTATAATTCCAAATGTGTCTAAGAAAACAAATCTATATCGGGAGATCTTGACACTTTGTCTGCCTATGCTATACTATATAAACACATACACCAAGTTTGGTTGCTCTAGCTTCAAAACTGTGGACAGACAGACAGAGATTTCACAATCCCAATATACATTTTTTTTTTCTTTTTTTTCTTAAATAACAAAAAGACTATAAAAATATATGTCTGCCAGTATAAATAAATAACTGGAGGCTCACCCGATTTTTTCATTTTCATGATTTAGAAATGTTTGCTTGACCTTTTACGCTTTAAGGACAAGTCGTCAGTCCCACGTTTTAGTGACCAGTAGTAGTTTGCAAGCATTTTTATATTACTTTTTCCATGGAATCGCTTTTCCATTTCTAATATTTTATGGTGAAAGAGCTCGCCTTGCTAGTCACTCAATTCACCAAGATTCTTAGGAAAAACAATCTAAATGAGCATGGGCGTTAAACAAAAAAAGTTTGCAGTAGCAATATGTTTGTGGTGGTCTACGGAGTACACTAGGTTGTTTGAAAAGTACATTCAATTTTTGTCATTTTGTAGCACTGTGTTATTAATTTTATTAATATTAATTAATATTAATAATAAGAATATTATGTCTTATGTCTTCAGTTCCCTGTTCCCATTAAATTGTGAAGAAAGGAGTTATAAACTACTACAAATTTATGTAGGAAGAAGGGGGCATTTCCCACTATATAAAGTATATATATTTTTGATCAGCATCAACAACCGAGACGATCTAGCCATGTCCGTATGACCGTCCGTCCGTCCGTCTGTATGAACGCGTCAATCTTAGAGACTATAAAAGCTCGAGACACCAAGCTTGGCATGGAAGTTCCTGTATACCATACGCATAACTAGTTTATTTCAAATTTTGGATAAACCTCGCCGCACCACCGAAAATCGAAAAAAAAAACTCCCACAATTTTAAAGATATAGCTTTGATTTTTGGTATACAAATATATTTTATTAATGTTGATCAGCTGCGCAAATTTCATTACGATCGGATAAATACCACCAAAGTTATGGAAGAATCTATTACCCCCGTCTCAGCAGACTGACAGAACAGTTTGACTGGCACTGGACCAGTTAACAGAACACTGGACAGGGAGTCTCGTATTCGGGCACACTCGACTAGAGCGTTCTTACTTGTTTTCAAATAATAATAATAAATTACTTAATTAATCTTTATTTTCTTAATAATAATAATAAAATACACTTCAAAATTGTCAAACCATTTGTGCAGGCTATAATGGGAACAAGTAAGAATGCTCTAGTCGAGTGCACCCGACTACGAGACTCCCTGCTCCCAACTTGCATTTCAAACAGTTCAGCGGCAACACAAGTAAGCAGCGCACTTAACTTGTCCAGTACATGTCAAACTGTTGCTGTCTGCTGAGAGGGAGTAATAGATTTTTCCAT
This sequence comes from Hirtodrosophila cameraria, assembly GCA_949708635.1. NCBI lineage: Eukaryota > Metazoa > Arthropoda > Insecta > Diptera > Drosophilidae > Hirtodrosophila > Hirtodrosophila cameraria. The sequence continues at coordinate 36,963,089 of OX453089.1, forward strand.
AACTTTGGTGCTAGTTATCCGATCGTGATGAAATTTACGCAGCTGATCAACATTGATGTAACATATATATAACATGTCAACATGTAGAAGATCTGCCAGCCCTGGGTTGCTGAATAGTGGCAACGCTGCAGGCAACACGAAGGCGGCAGTCGACTTTGAAGGCGAACGAGAACAAGTTGAAAAGTAGTCACTCGCGTGTTTTTGAAGTATTTCCAAAACATGTATGAACTATATTAATTATGTATCATTTAATCCTAAACTCCCACCGGGTCTAATTTTAATAAACAATATTCAATTATAATATTCTTACATTTGGGGGCTCAGCCGGTCCTGTGTGCGAGAGTTTAAAAGCCAAAAAAAAAAGGTTTCGTGATAAAATTGGATAAGCTGTTTCTCCTGAAAAGAGGCAATTCGATCAGTTGTAAAGTTGTGCAGTTGTCAAGCAGAGAAATCCCAATAGTTGAGTCAAAAGGAATAGAAAAACAGTCGTACAGTTGGTTCACGGCCAAACAAACGCGTCTCGAAAGTTCTAAAAAACGTTTCAAAGAATCTGCGTATTCGTTGAAGTTGGTATGCAGAAGAGAGAAGCAGTTATAATTCCGTCCCGGTGTTGGTGTTGGTGCCTGTACTGTGAGAGACTGTGCCGCAAAAAACAAAGCGTACGTCAAGAAAGGCAAAATCAGATGAACGTGGAAGGGAAGAGAGTGAAGTGGACAGTGTGACCGTCTCGCTTGAAAATAAACCTGAGATGGCAGAGGTCAATGATGACGTGAGCGCCAAATTGCAGCAGCTGATCCAGTTAATGTCGTTAAAAGTTGAAGATGATGAACAAAAAGAGAAATTGTTCGAAAATTTTTAAAAACAATGCCGAAGCATACGAGCTGTTGGTTAAACAAAAATATGTTCAGGCAAGGTCTAAAATATGAGATTGTTTTTGGAATCTGAATCTGTAAGCGATTTTGATGATGTAAAAAAAAACTAATTGAAAAATTAATTGGAACAGTGCAGATATTCATCAATTATTGCGCGATCGTAAAAAGAAAGCATCGGAATCGTTTCATGAATATATTTTACAAATGAGAAAACAAGCTAGTGCAGGGGATGTGGAAAAAGCATCAGTCATATGACATATTGTTAATGGCCTGCAAATAAAAGAAGAATTTAAATGTGTCATGTACCGTTGCTAATCATACAAAGAAGAAGTAGAAATGTATGAATTGATTCAGGTGCCTGAAAAGAACAGCAGAGATTAAAAGTAGAGGGACGCAGCTACATTGGGTCGTGCTAGTAAAGAATTAAATGGCAGGAAAAAGAAAGAATTTTATTTTAATTGCGGATTGCCAGATCACAAAAGAAGTGAGTGCAAAGCCGAAACAAAATGCAGCCGTTGCAATGAGAATGGACACATATCGCGAAATTGTACCAAAAACAACTATAAAGTGTACTTTATATCGGATCGCAGTCGGCTAAAAACAATCGGCATTAATGGTGTGGGTGTTGAATGCCTTGTCGATACAGGCTCCGATGTAACAATTGTTAAAGAATCCGTACTACAAAAGTTGAAAAATATTGAAATTTTCAAAAGTGCATCTACGTTGCGTGGCTTAGGCAATGCGAGCACAAAGCCAATTGGATTCTTCAATGCTCAAGTGGAAATTGACCAACTGCTTACTGAACATAAGTTCCTGGCTGTTGCAAATTGCAAGATAGAATATACTGCGCTGTTGGGATACGACTTTATTAAAAAGTTCAATTTCTCAGCCGATTCCAATGGGTTTTTATTTAAAAGCCTCGAACCAGAGCTGTGACGACTCAATATCGGGAAAAAGTTATGCAGTTGATCGACAGCAGTTTTCCGTCGCCGTCCAGCAGTATGCAATGTCCAATAGAGTTAAGCATCATTCCAGATAGAGTAATAAAGCCTTTTCGTCAGTCGCCGATTAGATTTTTAGTATTTGAAGCAGAAGCAGTAAAGAACCAGGTGAGCGATGGGCTAGAGAAGGGCATTGTGCGTGAATCGTAGTCACACGTGGCCAGCAGAATCGTTGTGGTCAAGAAAAAGGATAGCACGCTAAAAGTTTGCGTCAATTATCGCAAACTGAACAGTATGGTTCCTCAGGATCAGTTTCCTGTTCCTCTAATTGATGACGTGCTCGAAAAGTTGCAAGCCGCCAAGTTTTTTACAATAATGGACTTGGAAAATGGATTTTTTCATGCGCCCGTGGAGGAGAGTAGCAGAGCGGTCACGGCGTTCGACACACGAGAGGGACTCTTTGAGTTCAATAAAGCGCCATTCGGTTTTCGAAACTCACCGGTTCGTGAACCACATATTCCAGAAATTGATTAACGAAGACAAAATGCAACTATACATAGGTGATATTGTCATTTATGCCGCCTAAGTTGATGAATGTATGCAAAAATCAAAGAAAGTATTGGAAACGGCAGCCGCGTACAACTTGAAAATTAAATGGAAGAAGTGTACTTTTCTAGAGCAGCGCATTTGTTTTCTGAGTCATACAGTAGAAAACGGAAGAATTTCCCCTGGATCAGAGAAAACAACGGTGGTTCGTCGTTTTGCAACTCCGAGGAACGTTTCTTGATCTTACAGGGTTTCTTAAAAAATTTATACCACGCAATGCAGAAGTGGCTCGTCTACTGACAAATCTGCTGAAGAATGATGTCGATTTTGGAATTGGCCCTGCGGAGTTGGATTCAATACAAAACTTAAAGAAGCTGCTGACGTGTGAGCCGGTACTACATATATACGCCATAGATGCACTGACTGAGCTAAACACTGACGCGTCCCAGAAAGGGTTTGGAGCAATGTTGATGCAGTGGTCTGATGGGAGGCTCCATCTTGTCTATGTTTGGAGCAAAAAGGCGTCTGAGGTGGAATCAAAAAAACACTGTTATTAAAAAGGTTTCGCCATTATCTACTTGGCATTCGATTTAAATTGCTGACCGACTGTGCAGCCTTTAAGCACTCAACGAGCAAAGAGGATATTCCAAGGAACATGCAGCAATGGGTGCCTTACATACAAGGCTTCACTCCGGAAATGGAACACCGCGCAGGCGAAAGAATGAGACACGTTGATCATCTAAGTTGCTATCCACAGGATGTACTCAAGGTATCAACGGAACTGTAGGTACGGTTGGCAAAGGCGCAGCAAGAGGACAAATATGTAAAAGCGGTCATCCAGATTCTCCAAGCAGGCCCTTACGAAAGCTATAGGCTGAAAGGTGGTCTACTTTTTAAACAAGTTGCGGGAAATGAGCTTTTGGCTGTGCTAAAGATGATGGAGCGTGAGGTGATTTTCAGCGCTCATGAAACTGGTAATTTTGCAGTATGGAAGACGATACACAACATCCAACAGCAGTTCTTCATTTCACATTAAGGGGGTAAGGAAGCAGAGGTCATTGCTAATTGTATTCTCTGTATCATCCACAGCAAGGAGTTGAGCAAGCCAGAAAGCTTCTTGCACTGCATTGACAAGGGAGATGTTCCCCTCCATAAATTCATCCTCGCAGTCTTCGATTCCTTTTCTATGTTTGTGTGGCTGTTTCCAGTAAAGTCTACTGGCCAAGGAGAGGTCATTAAGAAGCTGAACGATTGGGCAAGCGTATTTGGTTTCCCGATGCGTATTGTGAGCGACAGAGGTGCCGCTTTCACGTCCAATGGATTTGCCGAGTTTGCTAGCTCAAATATGGTGGAGCACGTATGGTCAACGACGTGAGTGGCAATGGCCAGATCGAAAGGGTGAATCGATCCATCCTATCAATAATATCAAAGCTGTCTACAGAAGAGCCGTCAAAGTGGTACAAGTATGTACCGAGTGTACAGATGGCTATAAACTCGCCCATGTACTCGTCTACCCACTCATCACCATTCGAAATAATGTTTGGAACCAAAATGCGTAACAAGGCCGAGGATCGTCTGCTGGAGCTGCTGAATCGAGAGCTGATAGAGCAGTTCAACGAAGAACGCCAATAATTACGAGCCGAAGCCAAGCGCAATATACTGGGCTCAAACGAACTACAAAGCCAACTATGACAAGCGTCACGCCGAGTGTGTCTACAGGCTAGGTGATCTCGTCGCCATAAAGCGTACTCAATTCGTTGCCGGTCGCAAACTGGCGACTGAATTCCTGGGACCGTACAAAATCATTAAAGTAAAACGCAACGGCCGAAACGATGTGAAGAAAGCAGCAACAAACGTTGAGCGACCAAACATCAAACCAAACAAGCTGCGACAATATTAAGCTATGGAAGTTCGTCGCCGAAAATGAGGAGCTGTTATCGTCCGGGACGGATGATGAGAATCAGGAGGGCCGAATATAAGATGGCAACATATAGAAGAGCTGCCAGGCCTGGGTTGCTGCTTAGAGGCAACGCTGCAGAATGCGAGATGCGCAGGGTGGCAACACGAAGGTGGCAATCGATGTTGAAGGCGAACGAGAACAAGTTGAAAAGTAGTCAGTCTCGTGTTTTTTAAGTATTTCTAAAAGCTGTATGAACTATATTAATTATGTATCATTTAATCCTAAACTCCCACCGGGTCTAATTATAATAAACAACATTTAATTATAATAAAATTACATAGATGTGTACCAAAAATCAAAGCTTTATCTTTGAAATTGTGGTTATGGGAGATTTTTTGGAGGCTGCGAGGGGGCGTACCAGAATTTGAAATAAACTTGATCTGCATATGGTATACAAGAACCTACATGCCAAGTTTGGTGTCTCTAGCTTTTGTCCAGACAGACGGACATGGCTATATCGACTCGGCTGTTGATGCTGATCAAGAACATATACACTTTATATATTCGGAAATGCTTCCCTCTGCCTGTTACATACATTTGCAGTACTTTATAACTCCCTTTTTCCCATTTTAAATGGGAACAAGGAGTAAAAATCAATCAGCCAAAGCAGAAAACAGTCGCTAGCGACTTCTGTTGACTGCTACTGCCGTCGATTTGCAGAAGTCCAACTGTTGCAGCTACTTCGACTTGCGTTGCCGACCGAAAGCAGCAGCAAAGCAAAAGCAAAGATCATAAAACGGCGACTGTTGCTGCTGCTGCTTCGCTTTTCGTCCGAAATCGTTTTCTGCTGTTGCTTCGACTGCGACTTTGGCTTTCTGACTGCCCCACAAATAAGCAAAGTCTGTATCTAACACACCCCTTAGCTAGAATCACAAAATTTTGCAAGTTGAATGCTGTTGTCCTATTAAATAGATTGAATAAAAATAATTTTGGCACGCCCACGAACGCCCTTGCAATCGAGCAATGTTTGTTTCTCACAAACCTGTAGAACTGGCCCAATCAAATTTAAATCGATGGCCAAACTTGAAAGATTTGACCAAAAATACAATTGCCACGCCCACTTCTGACTCCACAAAGAGGCGAAAAAAAGAGTATATCGCAGTCGGGTGCATCTTGCTGAAACGTTCTTACTTGTTATTAAAAGTCAAATTAAAACTAATTTTGTTTTACCATGAATATATGCTTATATTATAATAATTGGTTTATTTAATTGCCTCTTTGTACTTTGTACCCTTTAAATATGAGCAAAAACATGAAAGAAATGTTTTCTTCGAGATATTTTGAGATATTTTGAAAAACAAAAATGTTTTTTATACAAAAACTTATTTTCAATCGATCGCTCCTATGGCAGCTAAAACGGTTTTAATGAGTTTGGTTGAGTTATCACTGTGTGTTATATGCAGCAAGAATGAAAGAAATTCTGTGTGTCCGATCAGATCGAGCTATATACCGATCGAAAGGTGTTACTTTAACTAAGAAAATTGCATACTTAAACTTTTGGTAACTAACCTGGTTCATGAGATATGGGCGAACAGAGAAGGCAAAAAGTTAAACAAAATTGGAGCTATTGGACCCGTTGGGGGTTCTTGGTATTTTTTGGTATTAAACGCAGAAATTTTTTAATTCTAAATACGCGTCGAATGACACCTCGATCATCAAATTCTGACAATTCATTCAAAACTTATGACGATTTTAAAATTAGAGCGGCTTTATCAAATTGACATGAAAAGGTTGTTTTTGTTGTTTGTCTGTTTGTTTGTTTGTATCAACGCGTTGAGGTAGCTATCTAGATTTTTGTGGACTTGTTCCCCATCATAACCCAAAAAACGTTTGTTCTACCACTTTTCTGAAAAACTGCTAGTTTAGCGGAAAAACGCTTAAAACCGCTAGAATTATTAATTATTTTATTTATTATTTAAATTAGTTCTTATATTAATCAGAGGTGTAGAGGTGTTTTTATTTGATCGTAAAAAAAAATGTTTGTTAATGTTTTAGCGGTTCTATCTACCCAATTCAATCATAGGGACTACCTGCAGAAAGAAGAAGCATCTGTGCCAAGTTTCAACAAGAGTCTCTAGACTCTAGAACGCATATAAACAGACAGACAGACGGACATGACTCGGCTGCTGATGACGAATTTTTTTGTGTGACGTCTTCTTCATCCACCACTACAGTCGTAAAAATATCCAGTTTAAAAACGCAAATAGTTATCTTTCCTTAACTTGTATAAGTAGTGATTGGCTTGTATACATTTACATCTATTTACACCTATAACAATTTCCAGTTACGGACACGTAACATTTCCGTACCCAAAATATTAAGAAATTTATTTTAGACTTTCGAGAATTTTTCGGGGCTGTCTAGATTGTACTGCATACATTTCAGGTTTTTTTTTTTAAATTTAGCCTTACAATTCCCAACTTTTTCTATCATCTTACATATGGAGTAGCATAAACAGCGCAACATTATTTGCTAATGTTAACTGGAGTTTGGTGCAAGTGTTAAGTGTATGAAGGCGAGTAATTAAAATAATAATGAAAAAAGAGTGTTTAAATGATTAAGAAGTAATTAGTAAGTATTCAATTATTTATATAAGTATTTAATAATTAAATTTTTAATAAATACTGCACTTGTCACAAAATTTTTTATTATTATCAGATAATGAAAATGATCCACTTTGTAGTTTCTATCGTTAGTTAAAATGGAACGCAAACGTGAAAACGCAAAAAAAAATTATTCTGTAATGTTGTAATGGGAATGATCCATTACAACATTACTGATCTGAATTATGAGACAAATCTTAGACGACATCTTCATGCAGCCCACAAAGACTTTTTAAGCAATGAAGAAGTTGAGATACCGAAATGCGAGCCAGCGGACAAAAAATTAAAATAACACTGAAAATTAATGAAAATGAATCTGAGGAGGCTTGTGTCGATCTGGTAACTTCGGAAATAATGGCCATTTGTCGTACTGGACTCAGCACCATTCAAGACACTCAGGGCTCAAATATTCAGAGGTCTTGGGATGAATCCCATAACTTAAAAAAATGTTACTTGCTAAAAGATGAACCCATCCGAACCCTTTCTGGAAAAGTGACACCACTAAAGATGCATATTGCATCCAGGCATAACCGTGGCATGTTGGGTATCAACGAACTGTTCTATGAGGGTGAGGCCTTAGAAGTTTAAACACTAGCAGTCATTGCAGTCATCAAATCCCAAATTTATTCCATAACAGCATACAATGGGCGAAGCATGATAAAAACATCTGAAATTTTAAATGGGGACCACGACTCGTTTTTTACAAATATTGTTAGAGGACTTGAGTATCAAAGACCGGCAACGGTGGTTGTTTTCAGCACTACTAGTGTACTCGCTCAAAATGCGGTGGCAGTACTCAAACACCGGCTCGTATGCGGTGGCGGTGTTTGCACACCGCCCAGAATATGGGTGCGGCACAGACACTTCAAAAGATACCCGGTGGTAAAACACACACTCAAAATTTCACTCTGTTTTGTTTCATTTTCTTATCGCTGTGCATCAAAAACACTCATGAGATTTAGGGGTTGTTTTTGCAAACAAACATTTTATGCGGTGGCCGCTTGAATGAGTAAAAAACACCTGGTAATTTTGTGATTTTTTTTTCGGCACCGCATAAACAGCAGTAAAAAAACACCGTGTCGTTTTTTGATGGGGTGGTTGAATACTCGGTATAAAATATACCATGTGTGTGCACTAGTAGTTGTGGTGCACCGCTGCCGGTCTCTGTTGAGTATCTTTACAATTTCTTCAATGAAATGCGCGGCTCACACTCTCGGCGTGTATGATTTCTTATAAATCAAAAAATACGCAGGCATTGTGGAAGGAGCCAGAAAAATTTTAAAACTTCTAAGAACTCCCACATACAGGTAAAGACACCACATAATTAAATAATCCAGTTTGTCCTCACTGGCGATGGCGATTGGTGATTGACGATGGAGGTGGCGGTTGGCGATGGCGAATGGCAATCAACGCAAGGCCCAAACCATCAGAGCTAGATGGCTGAAATTTTCACAGTAGCTTATGCATATGCCGAAAGTGAGCACTAATCCCGGATCTTGGAAAATTCGGTTGGGAAATGTGGAAAATTCGAGGAAAACCGTTGTATGCAACTTTTGTATTTATCATCCGATCAGTTTCACACTTATTTTAAAAAAAATATATAAAAAAATAATTTATGACCAATTTTCCGGAAAATTTACAGTAAAAAGGACAAAGTTGAGTTCTAATGCGATTTGCTTCAAACTCATTTTCAAAGATCTATATGAAAATTAATAAAAAACTGCATACCAATTTCCGGAAAATTCACATTCCCGGGTGGAAAGTAGGTTAAAAGCCCAAGGTTGAGACTATGTGCGGGTTGCTTCAAATTAATTTTCAGAGATCAATATGAAAATTCATTAAAAACTGCATACCTATTTTCCGAAAAATTTTCCCTGGTGGATAGAAAATTGTTGGTTAAGGCTGTTTTTTGGCGATCTTTCTACGTTTTAAATAGAGGAGTTTAGCTGGCTTGAGGTCAGTGTTTAGTTAAAAACAATAGTTTTTGTTTTTTCATCAATATATTTCGGTTACACTTCGGTAACCGTCTTCAGGGCATCTACAACAATTTTAAAACAAATTTCCAGTTGCAGTTTTAACCTACTTTCCACCCGGGAATGTAAATGGTATGCAGTTTTTAATGAATTTTCATATTGATCTTTGCAAATGAGTTAGGAATAAATTGCAAATGAACTCAACTTTCGCCGTTTTACCACCCACTTTCCACCCGGGAATGTGAATTTTCCGGAAAATTGGTATGCAGTTTTTAATGAATTTTCACATTGATCTTTGCAAATGAATTAGGGATAAATCGCAAATGAACTCAACTTTCGCCCTATTTACCACCCACTTTCCACCCGGAAATTCGAATTTTCCGGAAAATTGGTATGCAGTTTTTAATGAATTTTCATATTGATCTTTGAAAATGAGTTTGAAGCAAATCGCATAAGAACTCAACTTTGGCCTTTTTACCACCCACTTTCCACCCAGGGGGGTGCATTTTCCGGAAAATTGGTATGCAGTTTTTAATAAATTTTCATATAGATCTTCGAAAATGAGTTTGAAGCAAATCGCATAAGAACTCAACTTTTGCCCATACAACCTTGACTACCCATTTTCCACCCAGGGGGGTGAATTTTCCGGAAAATTGGTATGCAGTCAAAAATTAATTTTTATATATATCATTGAAACTAAGTTTGAAGCTGATCGGATGATAAACAAAAAAGTTGCATACAACGGTTTTCCACGAATTTTCCACATTTCCCGACCGAATTTTCCAAAATTAGCTCTTAGTGCTCATTTTCGGTACATGCCTAAGCTACTGTGAAAATGTCGGCCATCTAGCTCTTATGGTTTGGGCCCTGCGTTGATTGCCAATCGCCAATCGCCAATCACCAATCGCCAGTGAGGACAAACTCTTTTATATATATAGATTTATGTTGTGGTAGTCTTGTTATACTCCTTTTTTAATTTTTAAAAAAAAAAAAAGATTATATTGGGTTTGTGAAATGTTTGTCTGTCCGTCTGTATGAACGCAGTTTTTTTCCACAGTTTTGAAGCTAGAGCAAACAAACTTGGTATACATGTTGGTATATACCATAGAGATTCAAAGTGTCAAGAAAGATTGGATAAAAATAATTTTGCCACGCCCACCCCCGCCCTTGCAATCGAGCAATGTTTGTTTCTCCCAAACCTGTAAAACGGGCCCAACAAAACTTAAATTTATGGCAAACCTTGAAAGATTTGAGCAAAAATATAATTGCCACGCCCACTTCTGACTCCGCAAAGAGGCGAAAAAAAGAGTATATCGCAGTCGGGTCCATCCGACTGCAACGTTCTTGCTTTTTTTTTAATTTGGATTTTGTGGTACCAAACATATATTTTGTTGCATTCATTATGTCCGTATCCTTCAGAAGATATTCTGTATATTACGTTATTTTTATTTGCTGTCGGTATTTTACTTCTTGTGTTGTTGAAAAATGTACCCAATGTTGTTGTGGGCTTATGTGCTATTTTTATTTCATCCTTGTCATAGCAATCTGAGTTTTTGAATCTCTCGGATAGGTGTGGTACATATATTAAAGACCTATATTGTTTCTGCTCTTGTTTGTCGTTGGTTTTAAGTTCGTTTGAGGTGTATTTGTGTTTTAATGTATTAATTATATTTATTGGAAAGTCCTTGTTTGTTAATATTTTCTTTATATTTCATTTTATTTCTTCGTGGTATATGTGGTCACTTATGTTGAGCATTCTTGCATTATAGCAACTTTGCAGTCGGGCTCACCCGACTGCGATATACTCTGTTTTCTGTACGTAAAAATTTTTTTCTCCAATCTATCGAAGAGTTCAAATGGAGTCATACTGCAAAATTTGGGGTTTCTAGCTATAAGGGTGTAGGAGATACAGGTTTAGCTCATTTGCGGGGGTGGTAGTGGGCGTGGCATATTTTTTTTGGCAGGTCGGTCAAGGGTGTGGTCACTAGTCTTTATGTCAAATTTGGTTACTCTAGCTGTAAAACTGTGGAAGATATAGGTTTTTGCGGTTTGTGGGGGAAGGGGTGGGGGTGGGGGGGAGATCTTGACACTTTGTCTGCCTATGGTATATACCAACATGTATACCAAGTTTGGTTGCTCTAGCTTCAAAATTGTGGAAAAAACCTGCGTTCATACAGACAGACGGACAGACAGACGGACAGACGGACAGACGGACATTTCACAAACCCAATATACTCTTTTTTTCCATTTTGGAAAACAGAGTATAAAAAATTGTTTGGGAATATTTGTGAAATATGGGATCTCGGCTCATTTCTTGCTTATTATTTTTACAGCTAAGTCCGTTGGTATGCTCGGAAATAGTGTCACTACGTCAAATGAAACTAGTCTTTCGTCATCATCAATATACATGTCGTTGGTCCTATTTTTGAATTCAATTGAGTTTTTTATATTATACTGCGAATCTTGTGTAAAGTTCTTAAAAATTTGAACAAATTTGCATAGATTATATGACGGTGAGCTAAAAGATGAGAATATTGGTCGTAGTGGTCTTCCCTCTTTATGTATTTTGGGCAGCCAATAAATCCTTGGCGGTAAATCTGTGTTCGTTGTGAGTTTATTCTTTTCAGTCCTTGAAATAAGCTCCAGTTTAAATAATTTGTCAACCAATGTATTATTACTCCCTGTTCCCATTAAAAATGGGAAAAAGGGAGTTATAAAGTACTGCAAATGTGTGTAACAGGCAGAAGGAAGCATTTCCGACTATATAAACTATATATATTCTTGATCAGCATCAACAGCCGTGACGATCTAGCCATGTCCGTCTGTCTGTCTGTCTGTCCGTCTGTCCGTATGAACACACAGATCTCGGAGACTACAAAAGCTAGAGACACCAAACTTGGCATGTAGATTCCTGTATACCATACGCAGATCAAGTTTATTTCAAATTTCGGATGCATCCCCCCGCACCCTCGCAAATCGCAAAAAAAACTCCCACAGCCCCAATTTTAAAGATCGAGCTTTAATTTTTGGTACACATGTATGTTTAATCAATGTCTTTCGGATGTGTGAATTTCAACACGATCGGATAAATAGCACCAAAGTTATGGAAAAACTTATTTCCACTGTCTCAGCAGGCAGAAACAACAGTTTGACATGCACTGTGCATATTGAGTACGCTGCATGCTTGTGTTGCCGCTGAACTGCTTGAAATGCAAGTTGGGAGCAGGGAGGCTCGTAGTCGGGCACACTCGACTAGAGTATTCTTACTTGTTTTTAGTTTGTAACCTTAAAGTTGGGTCTTGTCGTATCTCTCTCTAGAATTACCAAATTCCACGCCCACCGCTGCAATCGAGTAAAATTTGTTTCTCCCAATCCTGTAGAGCTGGCGCAACCAAATTTAATTTGATGGTAAAATTTGAAGGATTTAACCAAATATACAATTGCCGCGCTCACTTCTGACTCCGCAAAGAGGCGAAAAAAAAGTATACCGCAGTCGGGTGTATTTGACTGCAACTATTTGACTCTTTTTTTAATTTTTTTGAAAAAAGAATAAAAAAGAGTTTATTGAGTTTGTGAAATGTCTGTCTGTCTGTCCGTCTGTCTGTTCGACTGTCTGTGCGTCCGTATGAACACAGGTTTGTTCCACAGTTTTGAAGCTAGAGCAACTTGGTATACATGTTGATATATGTATACCATAAAAACACAGTTTTACAGCAAGAGTAACCAAATTTGATGTTGGGGCTGTTAATCACTTCCTTGAATGATCTGACTAAAAAAAAAAATATGCCACGCCCACCTCCGCCCCCACAAATAAGCAAAGTATGAATCTCCCACACCCCTTTAGCTAGAATCACCAAATTTTGCAGGTTGACTTTTGTTGCCCAATAAAATGGATTGGATAAATATTTTTTTGCCACACCCATCCCGCCCTTGCAATCAAGCAATGTTTGTTCTTCCCAAAACTGTAGAACCTGCCCAACCAAATTTCATTTGATGGCAAAACTTGAAAGATTTGAGCAAAAATACAATTGCCACGTGCAATTCACTTCGCAAAGAGGCTAAAAAAAGAGTATATCGCAGTCGGGTGTATCCGACTGCAACGTTCCTTCTTGTTTTTATAAAGGATGCAGAGACGCAAGTTTCAAGTCCACCTTTATATTTTGCTGATTTATCCATCAGTCCAGCGGAGCCATCGGAGCCTTACTTATTTTCCACCCTTGTGCATTCAATCGAGGTATTTTCCCCCAATTAAGAACCAGATGATGAATCCTCCAAAGAATTGCAGCAAGCTTTGGAGGAAATTGACATTTTTTCGCCAAAGCCAAAAAAGGTGGACAGCAATGTCATGAGGAGGAAAACATATACAAATGTACGAATTCGTACAATTTGTCAAAAATTGTACACTCTGTACTTTCAACACAAGTTAGCATCGATCGCTATTTTTCAGCACTAAAATTGTGTTGACTGACTTACAGTCTAACCTATCACCAGAATCTAATTTTCAATTTCATTTTATATATTAATTTTACTTAATAATACTTCTGATGGTCTTTAATGCATGTGGCAGATCGTTCCATAAACGAGCAGCATATATAAAGAAGGGATTTTCTGAACTTGATAGTTTAATTATTGGGCATTTAATATTATTTTTGCATTGAGAAGTGGAAAATTGTAGTTTATCGTACAGGTAGGAAGGCTTCTTAACATTAGGATCCTATATAGGAGTATAAGGGCTCTAAAGTCCATCCACAATTTGAGGCTAAGGTCGAATATTTTATTTGTATATGCTGAGATGTGGTCATAGCATCTACGGTTAAAGACATATCTAGCAATTGCATTAAAAGCAACCCTGAGTTTACTCATGTCATTTACGTTGCAATGGCCAAAAACCTCGACGCAATAGAAGAGAGTCGGATACAGGTACATTTTTGCAATTAGTAGCTTTATTTGTATGGGCAGAAAAGCTGTCCATAAGTTTTGCAAGCTGCAATGGATACATGGTTGCTCCAAGTTAGCAGATTATTAAAATCTATTCCTAAATTAGCGGCTCTATGAACATACTCAACAGGGCATCCAAAAATATGCAGATAAGGCAATTGGCCGGTATCAATAACTTTCTTATATATGACTAAACACTTCGATTTCTTTGGGCTTATACTTAAGCCATAAGTTATGAATTAACTAGTTTAGTGGCAGTTTTGTTAAGTTTTGTGCATAGTATGTTGTGGTTTACTGCATCAAATGCCTTTGTGTGATCTAATAGAACTAAAAGAGTCACTTTGTTATTGTCATTTTGAGAACGTATGTCCTCACTTATCTTGAGGATAGCAGTAGTACAGCTTTTGGATTTTCTAAAAGCTGATTGCTTTTGACTAAGTAGTGCGTTAGTATCTAAGTATTTATTTATTTGTTTAGCCATCAGGTTTTCGAATGCTTTTGATAAAAAGGCAGAATGGAAATTAGTCTAAAGTCATCATTGGGTTTTGGAATGGGAAAAATAATTCTAAGCAATTTGGGATTCATTCTGTCCAGGCCTTCAGCGTAAGATTTGATTTGGAGGACACTGGCTAATACATCGCAAGGATGAATACACATGAAACTAAAACTATTATTACAGATGGACACATAATTAAGATACACATTATTAGTAGCTTCAGGTACTTGAATATTAGCGAATTGGTTGTTTAGCTTACGCAGGTCAATATCAGTCTTCAATTTCGGTTTGTTTTTGCCTATTCCTAAATCTCTAAGCTCTTTCCAGGTTTGTCGAGATGTTATTGCAGTATTGAATTTAGCACTGCACGCGTCGATCTCAGAGACTATAAGAGCCAGAGACACCAAATTTGGCATGTATGTGCCTGTATACCATACGCAGATCAAGTTTATTTCAAAATTCGAGTACCCCTAGCAACCCCGCAATTCGCATAAAACTCCCACAGACACAATTTTAAATATTTAGGTTTGATTTTTAGTAAATATATTTCTTTTATCAATGTTTATCAGTTGCGAAATTTTCGTTACGATCGGGTAAAAAACATCAAAGTTATTGACAAATCTATTTCCCCCGACTCAGCAGACAGAAACTACAGTTTGACATGCACCGATCAACTTAATTGTTGGGAGCAGGGAGTCTCGTAGTCGGTCACACCCGACTAAAGCATTCTTAATTGTTATACCCTTGCAGTTCAAGTTTATTTCAAATTTCGGATTCACCCCCTCGCACCCACGCAAATATCCACAGCCACAATTAAAAGATTTAGCTTTGATTTTTGGTACACATATTTCTCACAGTTTTAGAAGAACTGGACAAGTTCAGCGCGCTGCTTGCTTGCGTTGACGCTGAACTGCTTGAAGTGCAATCTGGGAGCACGTATATGGGCACACTCGACTAGAACATTGTTATTTGTTAATTTCCTACCCTTGATATCCCATAATTTGCAAGGTTGTTTCTAAAGGTTAATAAAATTTATAGAAATAACTAAATAAACGTGGGTGTGAATTTATCAATTGTTGTCGTCATTTATTATCTACCTGTGAAAGCCCATCATTTGTAAGGCGGGTAAAAAATCCCTTGTGTAATTTTGTCTAATCTTCTGGTTTATGCGGACTAAAAACACATTTAAAGGCATCATTTGAGTATTTAAAATATCATTTGTGTTAAAATTAATTCCAACAACCACATTAACACATTGCTGAACCGAAATAAGTATATAGAAATGAATCGCGAAATACACAATTAAGTTTTTTCGAAATTCATGCTTTATGTAACCGCTGACAATATGAGACATCTTACAATGTTTCTAGTTAAAATATTGTTATATACTGGGCTTCTAAGAAGGTTTGCTTGTCACTAAAGCTTTATGCTTTTCAGTTATGGTTTGGATCAGTAAATAAATGGTTCTGCTCTAGATAAGCGATTAAATGAGTGTACATTTACTATCTTACATAAGTATTTATATGCACGGACCGTAACATTTATAGCTTTCTTATATTTTAAGAAATTAGAAAAGATAAGCCGAAGAATAAATACCCTTGCCGAAATCTGAACTTATTAAGTGTCAAACTCATGACGGGTGCGAAAGGTTACTAGCTATTTATACAGGATGAACTGAAGCTTTGCTTTGATGAGCATAATAAACACCATTTTTCATGATCGTATATTTGCATAGTCACGTGGATTTACTGAATTTGGTTAACTTCTGTTCCCGTTTTTGCAACCAGCTGCATTTTGTTGATTTTAAAAACGTTGATACAAACAAACCAACAAACGACAAACTGAGTTTTCATCTCAACTTGGTAAGGCCACTCTAAATTTAAGACCAGATAGAAATTTAATCTTCGGCGTGCCGAAGATATATACCCTTGCAGAAAAGATTTGCATAAGAGAACTTATTACTCCTTGTTCTCATTAAAATGGGAAAAAGGGAGTTATAAAGTACTGCAAATGTATGTAACAGGCAGAAGGAGGAGTTTCCGACTTTATAAAGTATATATATTCTTGATCATCATCAACAGCTGAGTCGAACTAGCCATGTCTGTCCATCTGTCTGTCTGTCTGTCCGTCCGTCTGTCTGTGTGATCACTATGATCTCAGAGACTACGCATATTAAATTTACTTCAAATTTCGGAAATCGCCACAGCCACAATTTTAAAGATTTAGCTGTGATTTTAGGTACACATATATGTTGTATCATCGTTGATCAGCAGCGTAAATTTCATTAAGACCACAGTCTCAGCAGGCAGAAACAACAGTTTGACAGGAACTGGACTAGTTAAGTGCGCTGCTTGCTTGTGTTGCCGCTGAACTGACCGTTCCTACTTGTTTAAAATAAGTTTGAAACTAATCGGACGATAAACAAAAGGGTTTTACGCGTATTTTCTACATTTCACGACAGATTTTTTCCAAAATCCTAGCTTAGTACGCACTTTTAGCATTAGACAAAACTAATTAGAAAAATTCAGGCTTCTAGCGCTTATGGTGTGGACAGTGCGAAACTTGTTAATCATTCAGCCAGTCAATCAGTCAGGTTCAACACTTTTATATATAAAGACTAGAATATACCAGCGGCTTCGCCTTCCATTCCAAATCTGTAAGCTTTATCACATTTTTCCGCCCATGTGCGTACATTTTTCTCATTCTGACCCACACACCTAATGATTTTTTAGACAGATCGTGAAATCTGAGTTTGAAGTTAAAATGGAAACGGGAAGAAAATTCAATTCCGTCCGGACCGCCGTGAGAACCTTTTTTGTAAAAATGGTATAAATAATTTTGGAAAAAAAGGTTGCATGCAACAGTTTACGGATCATTTTCCAACATTTCGAGCGGATTTTCCAATATTTTAAACAAAATGTTGTTTGAATTTTTGTACGCGTGGCTTTTAAGGCGAGCTTGGAGCAAATCACACGAAACAAAAACTTTCACCCTTACAACCTTTACCACCCATTTCCACCCAGAGGTCTGAATTTTACGGAAAATTGGGATGCAGCTAAGAATGAATTTTCATATAGGTTTTAAGCAAATCGCACAAAAACTAAGCTCTCGTCCTGTTTGCTTTTTCAAAATAACTCAACCAAACTCACTATGTCTCAGTTTTAACACTATCCACATATGTTGGCAAAATTTCATCGAAATCGAACCACTATATCTAATGGCTGCCATAGGTTCTAATTTCAGAGCGTTTAACATTCTAATTTCTGGAAGATTCTTATTTCCGAGAGTTCTAATTTGTGAGCGTCCACTGTAACTCGACCAAAGTCACTATATCTAAATTAAAGCACGTTCTTCACATGCTGACCAAATTTTATCGGAGATCTTGACACTTTTTCTGACTTTGGTGTATATCAACTTACTTACTTGTTTTTAATTAAAATAATGTAACTACCTCATCAAAATATTGAATATTAATGACAAGGAGTTGCTTAAAACAACTTTTGGGAACTATTTAAAAGTTTCGTTCATTAAATATCTTCTATTTGGCGGGGGAATATTTTTCTTTTACTTTGATCACAAAACTAATCAACTTACTCACAAACCTATCATTGAAATAATTTTAAAACGTTACTTTTGCACATCTGTGCAAAAAAAAAACGGGCATAAAATACTTACCCTAAGAGCACCTAAGAAAATTAATTGTTAAAGGAGTTCTTGGATTGTTTTTATAAAATAAGACAAATGCAATAAGACCCAAAAAAAAAAAATTGGGGCTTTATTTCCTAAAAAAAATGATCTTAGACCCCAAAAAATTCATTTTAAAAATTTTGGTCTTATATCCTGATAAAAATGAAATAAGTCCCCAAAAATAGGTTTTGGGTCCTTATTTCATAACTTAATTTTTACTCCCTGTTCCCATTAAAAATGGGAAAAAGGGAGCTTCCTGTATATCGTACGCAGATCAAGTTTATTTCAAATTTCGGATGCACCCCTCCGCACCCACGCAAATTGCAAAAAACTCCACAGCCACAATTTTAAAGATATTACTTTGATTTTTGTTACACATATATTTTATGTCAATGTTGATCAGCTGTGTAAATTTCATCACGATCGGATAACAAACACCAAAATTATGCAATAATCTATTACCTTCGTCTCAGCAGGCAGAAACAACAGTTTGACAGGAACTGGACAAATTAAGTGCGCTACTTGCTTTTGTTGCTGCCTTACTGCTTGAAATGCAAGATGGGAGCAGGGAGTCTCGTAGTCGTGGACACTCGACTAGAGCATTCTTACTTGTTTAATATGATACAAGGCCCAAAAAAATGAAATAAATGATTTTGAAGCAAATCGATTGAAAACACAACTTTCGCCATGTTTACCACCCACTTTCAACCCAGAGGGTTGCATTTTCCTGAAAATTGTTATGCAGCTTATAATAAATTTTCATATAGATCTTTGGAAATGAATTTTAAGCAAATCGCACCAAAACTCAACTTTCGTCCTGTTGCCACAAACTTTCCACCCAGCGGAATATGTAAGTATGCAGCTTATAATGTATGTATTTTCATATAGATCTTTGAAAATGAATTTTAAGGAAATCGAACAGAAACTCAGCTTTAATCCATTTTCCCACCCACTTTCCACTCACTTTAGTTTATGCAAAGCGCAAACACAAAAACAAACGGCACTTTTGCCATTTGTGTGAATATACCTATATGTCATGGCGCTTGTTTTATTAGAATTAATAATTAAATGTAAAGGCATCTGATTAAAGACCAACTCTGTATGAATTTCACAACAACCTTTCATCTTGCGTGTTTTCTATTTCCCCAAATTCCATTGAATTCTATTCTTTTCTGCTCTGCATTGCTATGTGCATTTCGTTGTTGAGGGCCTTGCAGAATTCTCCGTCTAGCGCATCCTGGTCGTGATATGAGTTGGAGTGAAAAAGATATAGTGTTCGTGTTTTGGTGGCGCCTGCAAGGCGCGTGCCACGAGTGGTGAGTTTTGGTATACACACGATCATTATGATTTTGTGAAATCAGTCTTACTACAGAGTTCGTTTGTGGGTGTTGTCATGTTACGTCGCAGGAAGCATTTGGTCCCTATCGAAAGTGCAGCAAACATGGAAAGGCAATCGCATCCAGATATGATTGAACTCCCCTCTCCTACATCAGAAGTGAGATTTGCTCCACATCAAATCAATCTTGAAGATCGTTTGTTTGTGCTCGATTTTGGAATCGCAGCACCGGAATGTACTTGAAGTAATTAACGCACTTAGGAGCGGACAACTGCCGCAAGGTGATAATAAGGAATATGTTTTGCCAAAGTTCAACCCCGACTCCTCGGGCTCTAGTGCTGCCGCATGGTGTTCTACAGTGGATTTAATCTTGGACGAAAACTGTTTATAGGGTAGTTCATTCTTAATGGCACTAAACAAATCGTTTGAGGGCAGTGCATCTAACTGTCTGCCTCAAATTTTATTTGCCGGAATGACAAGAACTCAATTTAAAGAACTGTTTCTGAAGCAGTTTGAAGACGACGAAACTCCAGCGGCCACAGTTTTTAACGTTTTAATTGGTCGCCCAAAAGATGACGAGTACTTATTGAAAAAAGCAAATTGGTACCTTGGTCATATTTCGTGTCAGGAGCCGGGAGTTCACTTGTTAAGGAAGGGTAATAATACTGTAACCAGTACGTTGCAAATTCTATCAAATGGTAAAATAAGCGAATACTCCCTTGTTCTGTTTCATGTTGTTTTAAATGATTGATTAAACAGCTATTAGAATCATATATTATGCGGTCTAGCTGTTCTCCGATTGCCAGTTCTTCATTGCTTGTTAAGACGAAAAATGGCACTGACCGACGTTGCGTTGATTATCGCGAATTAAATTCTAATACTGTTGCCGATAAATATCCGTTGCCACTGATTAACGATCTAGCTTTGAATTTTGGTACAGATATGTCTTTTATCAATATTCAGTTTGCGCAAATTTCGTTGCGATCGGAAAATAAACTCCAGTTATTAACGAATCTATTTCCCCCCGTCTCAGCAGGCAGAAGCAACAGTTTTACAGGCACTGGAAAAGTTCAGTGCGCTGCTTGGTTGCGTTGCCGCGAAACTGCTTGAAGTGCAAGTTGGGAGCAGTTACTCTCGTAGTCGGGCACAATCGACAGGAGAATTCTAACTTGTTCATGTTTAGATATGGCATGTGGATTCCCATTCACCCCAATTCAGCTGAGCGTACAGCATTTTTTACTCCAGAGGGACAATTCGAAACAAATTATGCCTTTTGGACTTAGGAATGCACCATCTGTACTTCAGAGTGAGGTAATGAAGGCACTATGTGAGTTTGCCTACTCTTTTGTAATAGTTAATATGGACGACTTTATGATCGTTTCACAAAAAAAAAAAAAAGAAGCATTTGATAGATTAAAATCAGTTTTAAAAATTGTATCTGATGCATTTTGTCTGGCTTTGTTCAAAACAAGTAAGAACGTTGCAGTCGGTTTTTTCGCCTCTTTGCGGAGTCAGAAGTGAGAGCGGAAATTGTATTATTGGTAAAATCATTAAGATTTTGCAATCAACTAAAAATTGGTTATGCCAGTGAGGGGGTGGGCGTCGCATAATTATTTTTATCCAATGTATTTAATTCAACCTCCAATATTTGGTGATTCTAGCTTAAGGGGTGTGTGAGATACAGACTTTGCTTATTTGTGGGGGCGGGAGTTTTTTAGTTAGATCAATCAAGGATGTGGTAAGTAGCGCTTGTGGTAAATTTGGTTACGCAAGCTGTAAAACTGTGGAAGATATAGGCTTTTCGGTTAGTTTGTGGTGGGTGGTGGTGGGGCGAGATCTTGACACAGTGTCTGTTTGGTTGCTCTAACTTCAAAAATGTGGAAAAAACTGCGTTCATACAGACAGACGGACAGACAGTCGCTCACCCCCGCCCTGGCAATCGAGTTATGTTTGTTTCTCCTAAATCAAATTTAAATTGAAAGACACCTCGTTCATTCTAATTTGACAACTCGTTCAAAAGTTCAAAGTTCAAAAGACATTTAAAAATTAGAGTGGCTTTTACAAATTGAGATGAATAGGTTGTCAGTTTGTTTGTTTGTTTGTATCAACGCGTTAAGGTAGTTATCTAGATTTTTGTAGACTTGTTCCCCATCATAACCCAAGAAACGTTTGTTCTACCACTGTTCTAAAAAACTGCTAGTTTAGCGGGAAAACGCTAATAAACTGTGGAATTGGCACGCACACAGTTTCCAAGCCTACGTTCTACGGTTCATTGGAAAGGTATTTTTAAGATCTTAAGATTAAGAGCTTACCTTGACATTTTTTTCTTAAAACACTCAGGTGAAAAACTACAGTTGAAATACTGTTTTTTTTTGTTCATTTTGACAATTTAAAAGAAATTGCCCTGAGCCATTAAAATTTAAGGAATGTTGTAGCTATTGAAATTTATCAAGTGCAGGAAGTCGATTTTTTTTTTTGATTTTATATATTTTTTAGGCATTGTTAATTTTGCATTCGGCACATTGCAAAAGTTACTTAGGTACAACCAACGTGGGGAATGCACAATTAATTGTATTATTTTGTGCTTTGCGCACATGGAGAATACACACCGTGTCTTATAAAACTCACATTATAACCTTTTATTGCAATGTTACTTTAAACTACATTCCAAAGCATCCCAGTAGTTCGCCAGCGGCTACTCGATCAGAAGTGACCGGCGATGTAGCCGGTTGTTAGTAATGCAACGACGTGCCGCTCAAAAAACGGACGGCAAACGAAAAAGAACTTTGCTTTCGTTGTTGTTGTTTTTTTTGTTTATCTTACTGCATTGATTTTGTCATTCTATTTTGCGCCAATTTGCTTGTGTGTATACGTGGAAGTGTAATGTAAAAACGAATAAAGGAACGCTGCATTTTATAACGCGTGCGCAGCGTCAGTTTCGTTTGAGTGCTTGAAGCAAGACAATTGTTTTTTTTTTATTCGTGGTAATTTAGTTGCTATAAAATAAAAACGGTAAGTTTGTGTGATTTTAGCCATGTTTTACTTATGTGCACATGTAAATACATACAATATAAAAACAAATATTTATATTTTTTATACTAATGTTTGTAATTTTTTCTAATTTTATTTTTTTAGCAGATATTGGCTATAAGAGTACTGCTGATGCCTATGGTGCAATTATTGGTAAACATAAATGTAATTTTTTTAATTTTTAACACGAATACGCAAACAATGGTTATTAACTTAATTTGGAAATGATATTTCGTATCAATTAAAATGTAAAAAAAAGCCTTGAAAAACATATACAGAGTGTCATATTCAAATTAAGATATTAACCTTAGTTCTCATATTTAAATAAAACACGCAATTTTGAATTATAGGCATTCAACAGAACAGAATAATCGCTAATGTTTTTTCTTCAAAACCACCGTGGCAGCTAGCTGTCACATTAAATATCACTGGTAGATGCCACAGCGGCTGTCACTGATGGATGCCACAGTGGCTGTCACTGGTGGATGCCACCGTGGCTGTCACTCGTGGATGCCACGGTGGCATCCACCGGGTCTCGAACGTCTCGTCGCTGGCGACTTTTGTATGACTTGATAATGTCAAATTCACCCTAAAACATCCTAAAACATGGGAAGTAGATTGCAGAGTCGCCGGTTACTGCCACCGATCGCCGGCGATGTAGCCGCCACCCCGAACTACAGGGATAAGACCGCACATATATGCAACGACCATCATAAGTGCAGCGTCGGCATGTGTAAGCAAAGCCCGACTGTGCAATGGATATGATACCCTATATGTGCACATGCCATTCTTGCCCTTGGAGCTGTGTATATAAGCAAACATAAATCGGCCGGTGCGCTGCCGGCGTCATTGACAGCGCAGTTACGCGGCCTAAGCCTAATGTGGAACAAGACGGAGTCAATGAAAATACATATGTACATGAACGTTCTCACGCCTTTCATTTTCCAACATGTAATAATTCTCTGAGCATCATATTGAATGGACGCTGGAGACCAGAAACTGAAAATAAAAAATGTTAAATAAAAGTGCAAACAAGTAACGAAACAAAATAAGTGCAACTACAAACAATAAAAATGCAGTAGTAAACGCAAAAAATTAAAAAAGGGCACAGCACTGCAAAAAAAAAAAAAATATATATATATATATATATATATATATATATATATATATATATATATATATATATATCGGGTAATTTGTGTGCATCGCGATTCAATTTAGTTTTGAATCAATATTTTATAAATAAACAATTTACTGTTATTTACAGTCATCTTGACTGATTCAAAAAGCATTCGCTTAGCATTCGCCAACGGACGTGTTTTTTTCTTGCTCCTCGCATTTGTTTATTTTTCCTCGTTTTAAACGTTGTATTTTGCGTCTTTTTTTGCTTATTAATAATCAGTGACTTGTGTTAAACATCGAGTGTGTGAAACACAGTCTTTATAGTCTTTAACAGACTATTTTCATAAATAAATCCTTAATTTGTGTTTAAACACAACAACAAACGTTTGTCCAGTTGCACTGTTTTGTTTTTGTGTTTTTAATCTCGCTAAGTCTCGCTCAACACGCTCTATCCATAATCTCTCTCTCCCGCGCTTTCATTAAATTAAACACAACAACAAACGTTTGTGCAATTGCACTGTTTTGTTTTTGTGTTTTTACTCTCGCTAAGTCTCTCAACGCGCTCTATCCATAAACTCTCTCTCCCGAGCTTTCATCAATTTTGGTGGTGGCTATGGTTTAGTTTACTCTTTTCCCTGTCTAAACCTACTCCGTTGTGCTTTCGGTCGTCGCGCTCGCGCAGTTGTTGTTTTTTGTTTTATTGTGTTTAGTGTTTTCATTTGGTGTTGTTGTTGTTGTGTGTAAGTAACTAACAGCAGTACTTGCGATAAACCCTAGTGTGCCTATATTTTTTTGTATTTATTTTTTTATTTTTTTTTTAT
>OX453089.1:36987613-37015113 GCA_949708635.1 Hirtodrosophila cameraria
AGAAAATTCATTCAACAGTTTTCCAATCATATTACAACTTTTCAGTCAAATTTTCTAGAACTGGAAAATCACATTGCCTATATTTTGTATGTGTATACAGTACTTAGTACTGAAGTTGGGATCTCTGACATACACTTTGGCTATCGCTTTCATTTTTATACTCTTTTTTTCATTTTTTGGAAAAAAAAAAAAAGAAAACTGAGTATTTTGGGCTTGTGAAATATCCGTCTGTCCGTCCGTCCGTCCGTCCGTCCGTCCGTCCGTCCGTCCGTCCGTCTGTCCGTATGAACGCAGTTTTTTAGAGCAACCAAATTTGTTATACATGTTGGTATATACCATAGGCAGACAAAGTGTCAAGATCTCCCCCCACCTCCAGCCATTCCCTCACAAATCGCAAAAACGTATATCTCCCACAATTTTATTGCTACGTAACAAAATTTGGCACAGGGCTACTTATCACATCCTTGATTGATCTAACTAAAAAATTTGTCCACGCCCACCCCCTCCCCCACAAATAAGCAAAGTCTGTACCTCACACACCCCTTTAGCTAGAATCCCCAAATTTTGCGGGTTGAATTCTGTTGCCCTATTTAATAGATTGGATAAAAATAATTTTGACACGCCCACCTCCGCCCTTGCAATCGAGCAATGTTTGTTTCTCCAAACCTGTAAAACGGGCAAAACCAAACTTAAATTGATGGCAAAACTTGAAAGATTTGAGCAAACAAACAATTGCAGAAGTGGGCGTTCTGATTCTGCAAAGAGGCAAAAAAAAGAGTATATCTTAGACGGGTGCAGCCGACTGCAACGTTCTTACTTGTTTTTTATATGAGATTTTTTTTACGAAACTATCGTGAAGATATACATTTAGATTACATTTTTGTGAGAATTCACTTCATTTGTCTTCTTTTGTATACTTTTAAATCTTGTCTAGGTTGTTCGCTCTACTCATGTATCATATTTTTATAATTTTATTATATTAACATATAATGTTAGAAGAAATTGAGCCCCGTCGACTGTTGTCAGAATTAAAAGTAAGCTCCACAGTGCTTGAATATCGTTTATGTGTTCTACTATCTTGACATTATTGTTAACATTGGCCGTATTCTCTTTAGCCTGACCATCGTCAGCGCCGAACCAACCCATTTTGAATTTTTTTAAAATGGAAATTCTAATACAAGTATATATTTATAAATGCAATATTGGAAAAGATTATGTTAGCTTTACTTAAGATTGACCTTTAAAATTTTCATTACACAATACAAAGTCTATCTTTTGCTGTTAGTAAATCCTAGCCAAAGTTAGTAATTTCATTAAACGATTACACGCATTGGCTTTGGGGTAGAGTTAATAAAGATAATGGCAATGTAAGGCATTGGCATTAATGCAGCCCTTTTGCGTTACTTCGCATCAGTACGAAGTTGCTCCTCGATATCTACCAGATTTTGACACTTTGTCTGCCTATACCAACATGTATACCAAGTTTGGTTGCTCTAGCTTCAAAACTGTGGAAAAAAACTGCGTTCATACGGACAGACAGACGGACGGACATTTCACAAACCCAATATACTCTTTTTTTCCATTTTGGAAAACAGAGTATAAAAACGTGTGAAAATCATTTCGAGGCGACACATTGCTGACAGTGCGCACGTATAGTCTTTCTGATTTTTTTCAGAGAAAAAAAGGCTACAGCCAGCGGGCGCATCACTGTT
This sequence comes from Hirtodrosophila cameraria, assembly GCA_949708635.1. Taxonomy (NCBI): domain Eukaryota; kingdom Metazoa; phylum Arthropoda; class Insecta; order Diptera; family Drosophilidae; genus Hirtodrosophila; species Hirtodrosophila cameraria. The sequence goes on from OX453089.1 coordinate 36,989,326, forward strand.
GCTCATCACTGGTGCTCATCATTGATACAAGTACGACCAGAGAGCAGAGCGCGCGTAAGAGAGCCGAGACACCAGAGAACAGAGTGCCGGCCGGCAGAGCATAGATATACCACGGCGAGCGAGACAGCAGCAGCAGTCCCCAGCAGAGTACAACAACAGCGTAGCCAGCCAAAGGCAGCAGAGCGCAACCAAAAAGGAGCGAGCAAGCTGCCGCCGCTAGACTACGTGTGAAGAGTGCAGCGATAACACCTGCACGACGTAGAGCAGCGACGCCGACGACGATCGAGAAAAGTATGGTCCGGGCAGAGGACTGGCACCAGGGCTGTATTGCATGTGCGAAGAGTGCAGCGCTAACACCTGCACGACATAGAGCAGCGACGCCGACTGCGATCAAGGAAAGTATGGTCCGGGCAGAGGTCTTCAGCGAGACTGGAGTCAAATGCGGAGTCAGTCAGTTTTTGGAGTGCGCGGAGTATCAAGTCGACAAGCGGACGAGTTAACATGCCCCATCTCCCCGGCATCAACGTACCAGCAGCATAAAACACGGACACGGAAAGACAACGGAGACTCGGCAACTGCAAGCCGAGCGCTGACGAACACACACATTCTCGTACACTCACACTTACACATACTTTATTGTAATTCTTAATTTGTACTCCAAGCAATACAGTCGATTTATTTGCAAGCTCCCTTCCAGCATGTTCTAAAGTCATACTCGTATATGTATATGTCTCCTACACATGTATTTATACATGTGATTTTATATAAACCACCTAAGCAGTCTCAGGCAGGAGGCCTCCTCTGCTCCTTCGGAACCAAGACTGTAACTGGCGCAGCTGGACTACGAACAAGGGATTAACCATGCCCACTACGCTTATCGTTCTAACTTCCTTTTAGGGTGACGTGTGTGAGCAAGTGACAACGTTGGTTGTGAAAATTTGAGTAACGAATAATAAAATAAACAAACAAAATCAAATTCTAATTGCCACGCAAGCGACCGTATATGTGTACATCAAACGCTGATAACGCACCGGGATCGCTTGTGCGTGACAATTTACAACAATTATACCAGCAAGTTGCTGTGTGCGATGACCGTATATGTGTACATCAATCGCTGATAAGGCACCGGGATCATCCATACATGGCAACTCATAAAAAGAAACCATCAAAAAATAATAAAGAAATCAAAAATTCGACATCTCAAACTACTGTGTGCGACGACCGTATACGTGTATGCCGGAGAGCATTTGGTGTGTGTAGTATTGTACCATGGTGTTGAATGCGTGTGTGAGAGAGTATGGGTATGCTTTTTGGGTATTTCATCAGAGTAGTAATTTCGTCACTATGGTAATGTTGCATCAGCCATAATTGCATTACGATTTGTTGTTGTGTTTTTGTAGTTATGAGAAGCACCGTTTTGACGCGACGACAACCTGGCGTCGCTGTTGTCGAGTGTGTTTTGTAGTTTTGGAAAGAACCGTTTTGACGCGGCGATAGCCTGGCGTCGCTGTCGCCGAGTGTGGTTCGTTATACACAAGAGCAGTGGTGTCCAAACTCACACAATGAAAGCGTTGCGCTTGTGTGCGAAGCAGCAAAACACGAAGGCAACGTGACGTTTTGCTGCTTTACACTGAACACATGAGTCGTGAGAGCAAATGCAGCCGAACAAGCGCATCGTACAAGAACAAGCTACCGAGCATTCTATTTATAGAATACACATATTCTCTCTCTCTATACATGTGTCGGCTGCGACACCGGCAGAATTTGGCTTGCCAACCATGCGTGGCTGCCTTTTAAAATTTGGACATCGCAGAGAGAAGTCGTAAAAAATAAAAAAAAAAAAACAGATCAAGCGAGCAGTCTAAGTTCAAGAACAGTTTTTTTTTTTGGTTAGTTATATATTTTTGTTGTTTGAAAAGATATTATTAATTACATTCTGATTATGTGCTATAATGCCATCGAAGCCTTTTGTTTGACTTTGGGACCAAACTAATAACAACGTGCCCTCAAATATCACCGACGCGGCAATGCGTACATCAATCGCTGACTAAGCACCGGGACCATCCGCACACAGTGGTTTACAAAGATAAATGTAAGTTGTTTGATTAACGACCATATATGTGTACAACAATCGCTGTTAAGGCACCGGGATCGTTTTCATTTATCAATTTACATGAACGCAAATTTATTATTGTGATATACATAAAAACAAGAATACTATAAAAAAAAAAAATGAATGAAAAAATGAAACCGGCACAAATATTATTCAAAACATAAAAAACAAAAGTCATACACCGTGAAACTGTTCCCTTCATCAAATATCAAGTAAACATTTATGTGTTTGTGTTGCGTCCGCTTGTGAAATTCTTGGTGCGTTACTGAACATTGGCTGCCACCGAGAACGAGAGTGAGAACTAGAACGAAAGCGAGAATCCTTTTTGCACACTACGCACCACGAAAATATATATAAAAAAATAAAATAAGAAAAAGAAGAGAAAACAACAAAAAGAGAACAACAAAACAACCCACAAACAACTTAACTTCTACTGTTGTCACATGTTCACTAACCTATTAAATATAAAATACACTATTGAATATTTACTAAATCACATACATTGCAGTTGAAGTCGATTACACCATTCAAAAAACAAAAACAACAAAGGTGGAAGGAAACACAGCAACACTACACGAATAACAAACAAGTAACAATAAACACAAGGAAGCAAGGAAAAGAGGAAACGGTGTAGTAAATATACACATACAAATTTTCTTTTAATTTGGGGAAAATACACATGTAATTTACTACATACTATATATATGCAAACGCATATGCAAATAGAACCCCCGCAAAGTAAATATATACATATAAATTCTCCTTGCGCACCAAATACATACTATATTGCCACGCATATATATAAATAGAGGCCCCGTACATGCATGCGAAATTTTTTGTATTCAAACATAGATACACATACATAGTATCACATATTATAATACACTATGTTACCATACTAATATACAAACGAACTCGTATAGTAAATATACATACCCAGAATTTTCCCTTTACTTTAAGAATACATATACATATTATTAATATACGCATATATATATTATTACTATTTTACATATTATTACTATTTTATATACACTATATACATACCATTACCATACCCCAATATATAATAAAGATTTCTTTCCAATACACCTAAATGTCGAAAAAAGCCACCACTAGTAACACAGTTAGGGGGAGATTGGGGCTAAGAAGCGGGTCCAGTCTACCTGAGATAATGGAAACGATGGAAACAGAAGAGCAAAACCAGACAGTTCAATCCCAAAACAATAGTCCCACCGTTAGCAATTCATTAACTTTTACAAACACCAGTCTGAACCTACAACAACTACTAGCCCTTGTACATCAACTACCCACCTACGAAGGTCCACCTGACAATCTCGATAGATTTATAGCTAGAGTAGAACAGCTACTTTTGATAGCCGGGTCAGTGGACCAAACAACATGCGGACAGTACTTACTCGGAACTATCCGCGACAAAATTAAAGACAGGGCAGACGAAGCGCTGAGTGTCTGCGATGTACTCCTCACTTGGGATGACATCAAAGCAAACCTCAAACGACTATACTCTAGCAAGAAAACAGAGGAAATGCTTGTTAGAGAGTTATACAATCTTCCGGACGGACTCAGTATGGGAAAACTGTATTACACAGCCACGAAAATAAGAAGCGAATTAATGTCATTGGCCAGAGAAGCAGACCCTAGTGGACACTCCCTCACGGCCAAACGTGACCAATATGACAGATTCTGCCTAAATACATTCTTGGTTGGATTAAAAGACCCACTTAGGTCAGCCATTCGGAACCAAAAGCCAGATACAATCGAGAAAGCGTACGAGCACGGGCAGATCGAATTAAACTTCTCTAGAAACCTGAATAAACACCAGGAAAACCGACGACGCGACAGCTCGATATACAGGAATCACCCATATGCCGAAAGACAACCAACCAACAGTGACTACAATAGCCGCTACATACCACGACAACAGAACTATAATGATGACAACAACGCTCGTCATGTACCACGATATTATAACACCAACAATGACAATAATAGTCGCTTTACACAGCGACAATTAAATTTCAACAACAATAATAGTGGTCGTTTCCCACCGCGCCAACAGAACTTTAACAACGATAATAAGAGACGCTCCCCACGTCAACAAAATTCCAATAACGATAGTAATGGTCGACACGATAGACAAACTTTGGTCACGAACCCCTTCCACAATGGCAACAAACCAGCTCAGACCCTAAACCACCAAGACAGGAACAACCATAATCCAAGCGCTCCCCTATGTAACATCAACGATGATGCAAATTTTTTACTAGAAGCCTCGGGAAGCCAGTCGGTTACATAAGCAAGAAGACTCATGGATCTTCCTTGCCATTTGTTCTTCTATCACCAAACCCCATAGTGTCAAATCCTCTCAAATTCCTAATAGACACTGGATCTACCTACTCATTCATAAATCCAGCACTTATTAATGTAGACCAAATCAAAAAACTAACCTCCGATATCAATATCCACACTGTACTCAGTACATTCAAAATTCGGGAATATACAGATAGAATAAATTTCAAACAATTCGGAAAAATGCCCAATTTCAAGTTCCTACTATTCAATTTCCACCCCCACTTTAATGGCCTCCTAGGCATGGACTTCCTATCCGGCCTAAATGCAAAAATAAACTTTGCCGACTCCATACTAGAAACACCAGAAACCGCCATCCCAATCCTCACAAGAGCAAACCCTGTAGACACATTACATATCCTGCCACAAAATACCAAAATGCGATTACCACTCCCAATAAACATCATGCAGGGAGACTTTATATATGAAACCACGAATTTGGATAATCAAATATCCATAACAGGCGGCTTATACACCGCAATCGCAGGATCCGCCTATTTCGAAGTCTGCAATAACTCAGACCAGATCCAAACACTTTACCTCGAAGAACCGTTACAGGCAGAAGAATTCTCTCCACGAACCCACCAGTACTTAAACTGCATGTCTGCGGCAACAGGTACAGATCGACCGGACGACCAACAATTAAACATTCAGACGGAACACCTCAACAACGAAGAAAAACAACAAATACTCAAACTTTGCAAGTCATTCAAAAGACTCTTCCACGACGAAAACAATCAACTAACGTTCTCTAACGCCGTCAAACACTCTATCCCAACAACAGATAATATACCGATTCACACAAAATCTTACCGTTACCCATTTGTACATAAGGACGAAGTTCGAAAGCAAATTTCAAAAATGCTCGAACAAAACATCATAAAAAACAGCCATTCCCCTTGGAGTGCACCCGTCTGGGTCGTACCCAAGAAAAGTGACACCACAGGCGAAAAAAAGTGGCGCTTGGTAATCGATTTTCGGAAATTAAATGAGAAAACTGTCTCTGATAGATACCCTATCCTGAACATTGCAGATATATTAGACAGATTAGGAAAGACCATGTGTTTCACAACAATAGACTTAGCAAATGAACCCACACGACGTAAGCAAGACGGCATTCACCGTCGAGAATGGGCATTATGAGTTCACGAGAATGCCCTTCGGTCTCAAGAACGCCCCTGCCACGTTCCAACGCGTTATGGACAACGTCTTAGGTGACTTAGTCGGAAACGCCTGTCTCGTCTATCTCGACGACATAATAGTATTCTCACCCTCACTCCAAAAACATATAGCAGATATTAAATCCGTATTCACAAGACTCCAAAACGCAAACCTACAAATCCAACCGAGCAAGTGTAACTTTTAAGGAAGGAAATCGACTTCCTGGGACACATCTTCACCCAGGAAGGAGTCAAACCAAACCCACTTAAGATTCAAGCCATCAAAGACTTCCCCTGCCCGAAGACAACTAAGGAAATTAAGTCATTTTTAGGACAATTAGGATACTACAGGAAATTCATAAAGGACTTCGCGAAAATAACTAAACCCATAACGAGACAGTTAAAAGGAAAGAAATATATAATAATAGACGATGAATTTAAACAAACAGTCGAAACGTCGAAAGATCTTCTTTGTAATGATCCCATACTCACATACCCTGATTTCAACAAACCGTTCACGTTGACCACAGACGCAAGTAATTATGCGATAGGCTCTGTGTTGTCACAAGGCCTAGATTCTAATGACAGACCCATATCTTTCGCTAGACCAGACCATAAGCCATTAATCTGGCTAGAAAATCTGAAAGGTCAGAACCCAAAACTACTTCGATGGAAAACTATCCTGGCCGCTTACGACTACGAAGTCGTATACAAAAAAGGGTCGCAAAACGTAGTCGCTGACGCACTCAGCAGAATTGAACCAAACTTGAACATAAACGAAGACCCACAAATTATACCAATCGCTTCACAACCACTAAATCACTTCAATAGTCAAATAATATTCCGCACCGGAACAACGACGTCAAGACAAGTAGAAACACCATTTGTCCATAAAATAAGACACATAATCACAGAACCCGTACATACTTTCGACTCCGTTACAAACACTCTTCAAACAATCCTGAAACCGAATAAAACATTCGCAATATTTGCACCAGACGATATTTTCAAAATAATGGAAGAGTCCTATTATAACTATTTCTCCGAAAATGACTTCTACAAAATTGGCCGCTGCAAAATACCGAAATCACCAATCCCCATGACCAGGAAAACAAAATTCGTGCATACCACATTAACACCAATCATAGGGGGATAGATGAAACATATAACCATTTGTAAAGGGACATTTATTTTCCGCATTTAAAAGACATTATCACAAAAATAATAAAAGATTGCGACACCTGCCTAACCCTCAAGTACGATAGACACCCCCATAAGCCATTGATGCAAACCCCAACCGCCCCAGAGGGACCATTGGCGGTCGTGCATTCCATTAATAATACTTGTAACCTCACCATTATCGACAAATTCACCAAGCTAGCGCAAGCATACCCCCTTAGCAATAGGAATTTAATAAAAGTCGCTGATGCCCTATTACAATTCATAAGTCACTACGGCGCACCAAAGAAAATAATTTTCGACCAGGGCGCGGAATTTTCGGGCAGTCTATTCAACGACCGTTTTAGCCCAATTCCAAATAACAGCTCATACAACTTCATTCCAACAATCAACGGGCAACGCTTTTGTCGAAAGGATGCATTCCACCTTAACCGAACTATACAGGATAATCATGAACAAAAGAAAGGAAGCACGCCTAGAATGCGGGCATGACCAAATACTCGCAGAAGCAGTAGCAACATATAACAATGCAATACACTCCAGCACTTCCTATACCCCTTTCGAGCTCTTCCACGGAAGAACTCACATATTCAACAAAACAATAACATTCGACAACCACCACGACTACCTTAAGAAATTAAACGAATTTAGAAAAGTCATATACCCAAAAGTACAGGAACATTTAAACGCGACCACAGAAAGAAGATTGGCTAAATTAAACGAGGACAGAGAGACACCAGTCCAAGTCGAGCCTAACGATACGGTATTTAGAAAAGAAAACCGTATAAACAAGATGACACCGAGATTTTCACTACACAAAGTAGGTAGAGACAAAGGCGTCACCTTTCTAACAACTAGAGGTCAAAAGTTACACAAACAAAAAATTAGAAAAACAGTTAAGAAAAATACTAACACCGACACATAATTCTCAACAACAAACTAAATCACGTACATCAAACAAAATCAAACAGGTAGAAGACAAAATAGATACACTCTTGTCGCACACTAGAAGTAAAAGAGGTCTCATTAATGGTCTGGGGACCATACTCAAATCTATCTCGGGAAACCTACATAGATGACAACGACGGACAAAACATATTAGCGGAACTGGAAAAATATCCAAACCAATTCCAAAGATCTGGCAGAAACACAAGATGGACAAGAACTATTCAACAAATACATAATTATCAAACTAAGTAACATAACAGCCCACATTAATAAGGAACAAATACAACATATAAGATAGATAATAAGTAAACAACATGTAACGTTAGCATTGGATGAACACATTTACAAATCACCCTCATGTTATACCTTCAACACAACACTCTTGTTTAACATTAAGATACCCACTTTTGATACAAAATGTATAAATTCAATTATCGTCTATGTTCATGGCGTACACCAATAACAACATCTACCAATACCAGCACAAATGCCTAAGAATCGAGCAAAACTACTTCAGCGTAAAACCACAACACGTCACCTAGCCTTCTCCGATCCGGCCATTTTCCCTCAATGGCCTTCTCTTCGGACTGGGGGGGGGGGAGGAGTTAACATGCCCCATCTCCCCGGCATCAACGTACCAGCAGCATAAAACACGGACACGGAAAGACAACGGAGACTCGGCAACTGCAAGCCGAGCGCTGACGAACACACACATTCTCGTACACTCACACTTACACATACTTTATTGTAATTCTTAATTTGTACTCCAAGCAATACAGTCGATTTATTTGCAAGCTCCCTTCCAGCATGTTCTAAAGTCATACTCGTATATGTATATGTCTCCTACACATGTATTTATACATGTGATTTTATATAAACCACCTAAGCAGTCTCAGGCAGGAGGCCTCCTCTGCTCCCTCGGAACCAAGACTGTAACTGACGCGCTAGTGAATCAGTGAATCAACGCAAAAACCCAAGTGACTAAATTGCAAACAACAAAAGGATAAAAAGGAATACCGCAACCAAGGGAGGAGTCATCGGCCAGCAAGACACGCGCGCCGGCATCGTAGAAACTGGAAAACACAAGCCGGGCAGCTCAGGCCGCCTCTTGCAGTTTTTCCTTGCCCGTGCCAAGTTCAACGGCGCGACCACGTGCGCCCGCGATTCGTCAGCAGCAGTGCGACCAGGGCACCGACCCATCTCAAGCGGATCGAGATAAGGAGTGGGGGTAAGCTGGCCCTATGGCTTCTAAGAATGCAAAAGACTTGTTTGTGCCGGTGGCCGAGCCGAGACTCCGGCATTAAATAAATAAAAATAGACAATTAAAATGATCCCTCTTGTGTCTAGTTTAATGTGAAGTGTGTACATTGTTCCATTTTTTTCAGTGTCCCGTCAATTTTTCTCTGCGCGCTTGGCGGGATTTCGGTCTGGCAGGTCGCCAGAAAAGTCCGGGGAATGTGCTGCGTGTCCACCGCATTTCCTGCCCCTTCCCTGGCGTCGTGCTCTTTCTCCCCCTTGTCCCCCACACCCTGCCCGGCCCGAATCCTTCCGAGCGTGTTCCGAGCGTTTTCTCTGCGCGCTTGGCGAGATTTCGGTCTGGCAGGTCGCCAGGAAAGTCCAGGGAATGTGCTGCGTGTCCACCGCATTTCCTGCCCCTTCCCTGGCGTCGTGCTCTTTTCCTCGTTGTCCTCGCCCACACCCAGCCCGGCCCCGAATCCTTCCGAGCGTTTTGTAATCGCGTTCGGCGGGATTTTGGTCTGGCGGGTCACCAGGAAAGTCCAGGGAATGTGCTGCGTGTCCGCCGCATTGCTCTTTTCCTCCTTGTCCCCCCATAAAATATTGATTCAAAACTAAATTGAATCACGATGGACACAAATAACCCGACATCAGAAGTGGGATCTGCCTTTCCCCCAACATTCTCGGAAGAGCAGTGGCGCCTAATTTTGGATATGCAAAATTGGACTATGGTGAAGTTTGCAAAAACCATGCAGGCATCTGCACGCTAGCAGCAGCAGAACCGAGGTGACTCACTGCCTAAATGTAACCCCAGTGCGACGCACTCCCGCAATGGCTAACGCAAATTTGTTAACGTGGCATCAAGTGGGAACAGTTTAAGGAACTGTTTATGCAGCAGTACGGAAGCGACAAGTCGCCAGCGGCCATGTTTTTAAATTTATTAACCAGCCGTCCGACTGTTGGCGAAAGTCTTAGTTTTTATGCAAGTCGTATGCTGACGTTATTAACTATGAACTGGCAAAATATGGGCGTCGCGGAAATAGCTGTCTCGACTGTGCTTGCTCATATGTCAAATTTTGACAATCGCTAAAAGCAAACTACAATCGGAATTGAATGCATTCACTTTTCACAAGTACTGGACCTGACCAGAAGAAAGTAAAGACGCCTATCGTGGTGTGTCAGTTCTGCGGAAAACCTGAGCATAAAGTAGTAAATTGCAGAGTCAAGAAGAAAGAAGATGGCGAACTGAAACCGCAACGCGTAAAATCTTATATAATATGCTACCGGTGTGGCGAGATGGGGCATTTTGCAAACCAATGCGAAATAAAGTGAATGCAGACAGCAATATATCGAAACAGAGACTTAATGCGGAGAAAAGAATTAACCAGTCAAAGCCAAACGGAAGTATGGCACAACGAGGTGAGATCTTCCCAATTTGTTTTGACTCTGGTGCACAATGTTCAATTGTGAGAGAAAAGATTGGGAACAAGTTCTCAGGAAAGGGTGTGCACAATGTTGTAATGTTAACTAGCACCGGCAATTGTGGAATATACAGTACATTGCTGATTTTAAGTGACGTTGTCATCAATGATAATGTCATGGAAATCTTGTTCCTTGTGGTGCGGGACGAAGATTGGAAGAACGACGTTATTGTTGGTCGTGAAATTCTTAATCAGTGCTTTAATGTTACGTTGGCTAACGGTAAGTTTGAAATCTATTCCTAAATGTTCTGACAGTCTCAATGAACTGGACACTGAGTTAATTTGCAATGACAAAGAAAATTTGATTAAATTACTTGAAAAATACTCCAAATAGTTTATTTAATGAATTTCTAGTGCAAGGTTTACCACAGGGCAAATGTCAATTCGTCTATTTGACTCTAGAAAAACGGTACAAAGGCGACCGTACTGACTCAGTCCTGACTAGCGAGAACTAGTTCGAGCTAAGATAAATGAATTAATGAAATGTAATATTGATAGTTGCTCTCTTTATGCTAGTCCTATAGTGTTTGTGAAAAAGAAAAACGGCTCAGACCGTCTGTGTGTTGGTTATCGGGAGTTGAATGCGAACACAGTCTCCCACGGGTACCCGTTGCCGCTTACTTCTTATCGGATTGCCAGACTGCGTATCGCAAATTATTTTACATCTTCCGACATGGCTATTGGCTTCACCAAATTCCAATGCATGCGTATTCTGTTGAATACACTGCATTTGTGACACCAGATGGGCAATTTGAGTATTTGGCAATGCCCTTGTGGCCTGAAAAATGCGCCTTCAGTGTTTCAGCGCGCAATAATGAAGGCACTAGGGGACCTTGCTCATTCGTATTGTAACGAACCTTCGGTTGACCCGAGCTTAAGCTGGGCTAAGCTCAGGCGGTCTAAGGACTCGTGCAACAAATTTATATCATGTAGCACTGACGACAAAAAGGAAAACGTTTCAGGTTAAACTTCAATCGTTTATTTACTTAAGAACCCTACTTATTCGACACACTCGCCGTTAATGAATTATTTGAGGTTATGTTGCTCCTTGCTGGTATGTCCTTCGATGAATCCTTGAGACGAGAACACCTCTTAGGTACTCCTTGCTTTCATCAGGACTCGTCTGTGGCATTCCTGTCTTTCACAAGGACTCACCCGACTCTCCGATCGGTGCATGGACTCCCTCAGACTACGTGTCCTTTCTCTTAAGATCGACAAGGATGTGACCTGTTCGCTAAGAATTTATATAGGCACCTCTCGAAAGGACTCGTTTCAGGCACTCTTGTTTTCGTCAGGATTCGTCAATGGCACTCCTGTCTTTCACAAGGACTCGCCAGACTCTCCGACACTCCTGCCAGCACTCAGACTCGCTAGGGCTTCTTTTGGGTGTTCAACTTCCGCGTAGCAAGGTGACCTTCTTTGTCAGACCTTACCTGTATAATTGTTCGTCCTGTTCGATCCTTTCAAACAGATGCTGTGATTTATGATTGATGCTGTTTCTTTGACGACTCCGCGTTAATTGTCCCGGTCCCACGCTGCTGTCTCCTTTTATAGGCGCCGGCATTTGACTTTTACCGTTGTAACGGTAAATATCACCAACGGTTTTAACTGCACTTTGACCCCGGTGGTCTTTGATAATTACGGTTATTGCGCTTTACCGTAATTATCGTTGTCATAATCTGCTGATCGTGTTCAGTATGCCTGTTGCGGGGATCCATATTTATGAATCCTCACAGTATGTAATAGTTTATATGGACGATAGCTTTCTAGCTTCCGTTAGATTAAAGATTGTTTTATATATGTTAACTGAGGCAGGATTTTCTTTAATGTCATAAAATGTAGCTTTCTGAAAACTGCTGTTCAGTACCTTGGATATGAACTGCGAGCGCGAGAAAAAGGGGCAAATTCTCGTAAGATTCTTGCGCTGAGCGTTTTGCCGCCACCACAATCCAGTAACGGAGTGAAACAATTCATTGACCTTTTATATTATATCATATTTTCATAAATTTGTCCCTGGTTTTTCCCAAACAATGATACCGTTATATTCACTCTCTTCAGAGAGGGACAGTTTTATTTGGAGAGCAGAGGAAAAAGAAGTTCGAAAGAAAATTGTCACCATTCTTACAAGGAAGCCAGTGGTAGTGATATTTCATCCGCAGTATCCGATAGAGTTACACACTGATATATATCAGACGTTTCGGGCGATTGGCTTCTTGCTGAACAGCGTCTAGATTCTGAAATAGTTGACACAGTCACTAAACTAAATTCTGCTGAACTCGCTGATAATTTGGCTAGAACTTATGAGTTAAGAAAGGGTGTGTAACATCGAAAAATTCAGAGAAATGGTAGAGCTCGTTGCCTGCCGGTTTTGCCACGCGTCTTCAAATGGTCGGTCATAAATCAAGTACATGAGTCAATTCTGCTTTTTTCGATAAAATATCAAAATATGTTAAAAAGTTTGTAGATAATTGTATAACATGCAAATCTGCTAATTCGACTTCGGGAAAAGTTCAAGCAGAACTTCATTCTAATCTAAAAGGCAATGTTCCTTGGTATGCTGTACACATAGACATAACTGGTGAATTGAGTGGTAAAAGTGATCTTAAAGTGTCAACGCGTTCACTAAATCCGTTTATCTGCATCATACGTTGAAGTTAGATGCCGAGAGCTGTACTAAAAGTATGAAATCTTCGATTTAGTTGTATGCTGTACCGAGCCGTATCATATCCGATCAGGGTAGGTATTTCAACTCATCAAACTAAGTTAGATTCAAAGCTTAGAGGCCAGACAGATATTTGCTTAAATCGATGCGAAACAAGAGAATGAATAAGTATTGTTATGATGACCTTCAAAGGATGTCGTGTATCTAGTAAGTTGGATATTGATTGCGAAGATTCGAGTCCAATGTGTCTAGTTGAGACGATGAGTTATTTGTCTAGGTCAGACAATAAGTTCAGTTACAACAATGTGTTATTCGTCAGAGAGACGATAAGTTCAGTTGGAACGGTGTGTAAACCGTCAGAGTGACGATGGGTTCAGTTGGAACTATGAATTAACGGCTGTGTTTTAAAATTAAAGCATAGCAATTCAAGTTGATATTGCTCTAAATGAAACAAATTGTTCATCATGCTTATGATATTTTTGTAACTACACGAGGACGTGCAAGAGTCAGGATGGCAGTGTCGTGTTATTGTAAAGTAATGAACAGCACTTGTTTAAGTATTAAAGCTGTGTTATTTTATTTATTTAATTTAGTTTAATGTCGACTAATAACAGTCGACACAGAAAAAGTTTAAATTTACAAAAATGAAATAAAAATTGTTACTAAGATTAGTATTAAAATTATTATTTAAATTAAAAAAAACTTAAAATTAAAAAAAGCATAAAATAAAAAAAAATAAAAAAAAATATATCTGGGTAATAAGCCTCAAAAAAATTGATCCAACATTAGTTGCCTGGATTGGGGAAAACCCAGAAAAAACCCAATCAGATCAAGAAGTAAGTATGTTAGAAATACACTAAAGATGCAAACAAATAAATACAGGCAAAACAATACAAAAATATGAAATACAAAGCCTACAAATTAGATAGGTGAGAAAGGAGTTAAGATTCAAGAGGGCAAAGAGAAGAAATTGTTTTTGTATAGACTCTATTCTGTCCTGATGAACCTTGTACTGGGGACACCATATACAAGATCCATATTCCAGAATTGGTCGAACAAGTGAGGTATAAAGAGTTTTAGTAACGTATGGATCGTCAAATTCCTTTGACCAACGCTTAATGAAACCAAGGACTCCATAGGCACGATTTGTCATCGATAAAATATGCTTGTCAAACTTAAGCTTGGGATCTAAAAGAATACCCAAATCAACAACCGACTCAATACGTTCAAGTGGTTTACCATTAAGAACATAGTTATTAAAATATGGCATTCGCCTATAAAAGGACATTACGTTACACTTACTGCAATTAAGATTTAATAAATTTACTCGACACCAAGTTTGAAAACTATCTAGATCAGTTTGCAAATTCTTTCCAGATAGAGAGTTATTAGCAGACACACAGAGCTTTACATCGTCGGCGTACATCAGTACCCGAGAGTGATTTATTACAGAAGGCAAGTCATTAATAAAAAGAGTAAATAATAAAAGGCCGAGATGGCTTCCTTGTGGTACTCCAGAAGTAACTTGAACAGACTTCGAAGCTAAGCCTTTAAAATTAACTTTTTGGGTTCTTAAATTTAGATAACTAGAGATCCAAAGAATTAAGTTATTTGGTAATCCAAAAAGATTAAGCTTATGCATTAAAAGGGAATGATTAACTGAGTCAAAAGCTTAACTGAAATCAGTGTAAATGACATCTGTTTGCATTTTATTTTGAAAGCCCCTTATAACAAAAGAGGTGAATTCCAATAAGTTAGTGGTAGTAGATCTATATTTCACAAACCCATGCTGGCTGGGTGAAACAATGGATCTACAAAAATGTTGTAGTTGAGAAGTTATTAATTTCTCAAAAATTTTAGGGATGGCGGACAACTTAGAGATAACTCTATAGTTTTGAACATTAGACTTGTTTCCTTTTTTGATTAGAGGAATTATGAATGATTCTTTCCAAATCATTGGAAAAGTGCACAACTCCACGGAAAGATTAAATAAGCTATAAAGGGGTCTCAAAAGACCTTCAGCACAGTACTTAAGTATACAGCCTGGTATAATGGCTTTTAGATCGCTCAGTAGCGAACCTTCTGTGATCAAAGGTTCAAAAATGCAATTAGAGACATTTACAAGATAAGGATAAGACAAATCTTATTGGAAAGTATAAGAACTATAAGTCGTTTGAAAAAAATCAGCAAGCAAATCGGCGATAGCCTGATTTGTGTCTGCAGTCCTTTTTTTGCAAAATATACGGTTGATGGAAGTGCTGATGAATTACGCTTCGCTTTAACGAAGGTATAAAACTGTTAAGGGTCCTGTTGAAACTGCAACCTACATCTTCTAAGGTAATCCTTATAACACTGGCTATTCAGGGCAGAGAAGCTGGATCGAGCAATCCGAAATTGTGAGAAATCAAAAGAGGAGCCAGTTTCCTTGAATTTTTTATATAATCTTGACTTTCTATTTTTCAAGTATGTTAAATCCCGTGTAAACCAAACATTTGTTAGACCTACGTGGATTACACATTGGGACACATATGTCAAGTAAAGAGTTTAAAGTTGCATAAAAAATCGTAATTGCACAATTCAAGTCTCTCAATCTCAATCAGTCTGCGATAAAAGCTGAGACAGTTTAGGAAAATTGGTTTTCCGAAAAAGGCGAACTCGACCCGTAGGATTGTTACAAGGACTTAACACCCGGGATGGCAAATCCATCAGCACCTCCAAAGTTGGATAATAAGGATCTTCAGGATAGGATATAGGTTCTGTACGGGATAAAGATAAGAACGAGGGATCTAAAGCAAAAATCAAATCAAGAAATCTGTTCAAAGAATTCGGGATATTATTGATTTGACACAATTTCATCCCAAATAAATTGTCCAGAAAATCATTTTGACCAGTGGCAGTCAAAACATTAGTAGTGGAACTAGAAATCCATGTAGTTCCAGTAATATTGAAATCACCAAGAACTACAAGAAAGTCGCGATCGGAAAGCTTAGATACAACAGAACTAATAGCAGAAGAATGATCTAAATAAACAGAATTATCAGAAGAAGGAGGAATGTAAGAACAAGTAATAAACAGCGATACACCACAAATAAACAATTTAATAGCAACAAATTCAATATCTATCGAATTATCGGTCACTACTAATTCAGAAGCTAAATCAACGTTAACAGCGATAAGTACACCGCCACCTCGACGAAATGGGCGATCTTTTCGATAGATGGAGAATTTGTTTATAAAAATTTCAGAGTTAAGAATATCAGGCCTTAGCCAAGTTTCGGAAAAGGCAATGACATTAAAATTAAAGGAAAGACTATTTAAATAAAGATTAGTAAGTTTAGTACAAATACCTCTTACATTCTGATAGCCTAGTGAGAGGGAGGATTTTAGTTTTTTGTGCTATCAGAAACTACCTGAGGTTGAGTGTTAGTTCTACTACTACTACCAGGTAATGAAGGAAGTGCAACCGGGATCCGATTTTTCTTTTTTGCAGTATATTCTTATAATTATATATTTATAATTAAGTGGTCAGGCCAAAACTCTTTGCAACAAATTTTATTGAAATGTTCGGCAAGAACACTTATTTTAAATGAAGAAATTTCCCGAATATATGAAAATTTGAATTTTTCCACCGTAATATTGGCTT
Source organism: Hirtodrosophila cameraria (assembly GCA_949708635.1). Lineage (NCBI taxonomy): Eukaryota > Metazoa > Arthropoda > Insecta > Diptera > Drosophilidae > Hirtodrosophila > Hirtodrosophila cameraria. The sequence goes on from OX453089.1 coordinate 37,006,118, forward strand.
GATATTTGGCCTGAATAAAGGCCTTGACATCATCAGATGTGGTACCAGGGGCAAGCCTAGAAACAAAAATTTGTTTTTTTGGTGGAACACCTACAGGAGTCTTATTATCAACCGCAGCAGTAACTTCAGGTGAAGCTACAGCCTCGATTGATGGACTATTTGATTCCGCAGATATGTTAGCAGTCATACTACTACACCCCGGATCAGAAATCTCTTCGGTTTCAGTATGAACAACATCCATGGGTAAGTCTTTGTTTTCGTTCATACTGACAGTGGTGTGAGGAGATGGGGATGAAAAATTTATTAATGATGGAGCGGATGGTATGGACAAATGTGTTGGGACGGAAAGTTCATTATGGCCATTTGACAACCTAAGATTGGCCTTTTTACGCTTTGGAGACTCATTCAAAAGTTTCATACCTTTGAATTCCCTGTCCAAAACCGAGAAACCATCGAACAGTTTTTTAAACCGCCCGAAAATATCTCCAAAGCCCATCTTAGTCTGCTTCATGAATCCCATCATATCCCTTTCAATATCCCTACAAGATTCACATGTCCATTTTAAGCCTGATTTGGACTCAATCAGGTCAATAACACGGCCGTTAAGACCAGCACATTTTTCGTATGAGACATTATCACACAGCCAGCAACAAACAAAACCCATCTTCACGTTTGCTCGAACCTGGCAATTTGTATTGTAGCAAACATACATTTTTAAAAAGACAAAGCTACTTAAATTGATTATAAAAGAATAAACGTAAAAAAAATAAGGGCACTGAGAAAATAATTAAATTTATTAGCCTGCAGGTGTTGTCGCTTGGCCGTTTACTCTGCTGGGGCCTGCTGCTGCTGTCTCGCTCGCCGTGGTATATCTATGCTCTGCCGGCCGGCACTCTGTTCTCTGGTGTCTCGGCTCTCTTACGCGCGCTCTGCTCTCTGGTCGTACTTGTATCAATGATGAGCACCAGTGATGAGCAACAGTGATGCGCCCGCTGGCTGTAGCCTTTTTTTCTCTGAAAAAAATCAGAAAGACTATACGTGCGCACTGTCAGCCATGTGTCTATACTCTGTTTTCCAAAATGGAAAAAAAGAGTATATTGGGTTTGTGAAATGTCCGTATGAACGCAGTTTTTTTCCACAGTTTTGAAGCTAGAGCAGCCAAACTTGGTATACATGTTGGTATAGGCAGACAAAGTGTCAAAATCTGGTAGATATCGAAGAGCAACTTCGTACTGATGCGAAGTAACGCAAAAGGGCTGCATTAATGCCAATGCCTTACATTGCCATTATCTTTATTAACTCTACCCCAAAGCCAATGCGTGTAATCGTTTAATGAAATTACTAACTTTGGTTAGGATATACTAACAGCAAAAGATAGACTTTGTATTGTGTAATGAAAATTTTAAAGGTCAATCTTAAGTAAAGCTAACATAATCTTTTCCAATATTGCATTTATAAATATATACTTGTATTAGAATTTCCATTTTAAAAAAATTCAAAATGGGTTGGTTCGGCGCTGACGATGGTCAGGCTAAAGAGAATACGGCCAATGTTAACAATAATGTCAAGATAGTAGAACACATAAACGATATTCAAGCACTGTGGAGCTTACTTTTAATTCTGACAACAGTCGACGGGGCTCAATTTCTTCTAACATTATATGTTAATATAATAAAATTATAAAAATATGATACATGAGTAGAGCGAACAACCTAGACAAGATTTAAAAGTATACAAAAGAAAACAAATGAAGTGAACTCTCACAAAAATGTAATCTAAATGTATATCTTAACGATAGTTTCGTAAAAAAAAATCTCATATAAAAAACAAGTAGGAACGGTGCAGTCGGCTGCACCCGTCTAAGATATGCTCTTTTTTTGCCTCTTTGCAGAATCAGAACGCCCACTTCTGCAATTGTTTGTTTGCTCAAATCTTTCAAGTTTTGCCATCAATTTAAGTTTGGTTTTGCCCGTTCTACAGGTTAGGGAGAAACAAACATTGCTCGATTGCAAGGGCGGAGGTGGGCGTGTCAAAATTATTTTTATCCAATCTATTAAATAGGGCAACAGAATTCAACCCGCAAAATTTGGGGATTCTAGCTAAAGGGGTGTGTGAGGTACAGACTTTGCTTATTTGTGGGGGAGGGGGTGGGCGTGGACAAATTTTTTAGTTAGATCAATCAAGGATGTGATAAGTAGCCCCTGTGCCAAATTTTGTTACGTAGCAATAAAATTGTGGGAGATATACGTTTTTGCGATTTGTGAGGGAATGGCTGGAGGTGGGGGGAGATCTTGACACTTTGTCTGCCTATGGTATATACCAACATGTATAACAAATTTGGTTGCTCTAAAAAACTGCGTTCATACGGACAGACGGACGGACGGACGGACGGACGGACAGATGGATATAATTCACAAGCCCAAAATACTCAGTTTTCTTTTTTTTTTCCAAAAAATGAAAAAAAGAGTATGAAAATGAAAGCGATAGCCAAAGTGTATGTCAGAGATCCCAACTTCAGTACTAAGTACTGTATACACATACAAAATATAGGCAATGTGATTTTCCAGTTCTAGAAAATTTGACTGAAAAGTTGTAATATGATTGGAAAACTGTTGAATGAATTTTCTCTTTTGCAACCGATCAGCTCCAAACTTATTTTCAAAGCTCTAAATAAAAATATATTAAAAAAGTGATTTTCAAATTTTAAAAATCCAGAAAGTTGTTGCAATATAACTTTTTGGTCAATTTTCATTTTTTTTTTTTACGTGGCGTAGCACCGCACTCCTGAGAATGCTAGTAACATATGTTTTTATCCAAAGTAATTGGTTTTACATTTGATTTTTGATTAGTTTTATGTATGCTGAATTTAAAAACATATATATTCTTATTTCACATATTATCTTCTACTTGATATTTATATTTATATTCTATTCTATATTCTATATATATATATATATGTTCTATAGAATCCAACAAATCGTCTCAACAACCCCATGGACACTTTTAACTTAGACTTTTCACAGTTTGTTCGATAAGTTTAAAGTTGATTGCGCCTTACTCGCAGTCCTTTAAACTTACCCTTTATTTTTTCTGCCGAGCCCTATCTAATAATCAATCGTGTCCATGTTTTAAGATAAGACTGAAGACTTTATTGAATTTGTATGCGCTTTTATAACTTAAATTTATGTGGATTCTATTTTATGAACAACAATGATAAAATTATTAGTGTTACAATAGTTTTCCTTTTTTAAAATATGATTACTAAAATTACATGTTGAAAATATCCTATGCTTACTTTCTATGCTTACTTTCACATGTGTGTTCAGTTGTTACAATTCACATGTGCGGTGTCCTATCTGGTGGGCTAATTTGATCTTTTGTTTAGTGCCTTGCTCAAGCACGGATTGAATATTTTTACCAACGGTTTGGGTCTGTGTCTCAAGTGTCCCGCTCACCCATTGTTATGTGTGTATTTTTAAAAGATAGACCGCGAGGGTTGCATGTTTAGTTTTCTAAACATTTTACGGGGGGCATTATGACATTTTAATTTTCAGCTGGTGACTTCCTAAATTAAATTTTAATTACCTTTTTTCTGTCTTACATTTTTTAATTACATTTAAAACACCTATTGCTATTATTGCAATCATAATCAGCTTTAGTGATGTATGACACCTTACATTGTGAAAATGTAAGCCTCTTAATTTTATATTTTCTAATTTTTGTTCTTCTACTAATTTTTTTTGTTGTTCACATTTTACTCCCTGTTCCCATTAAAAATGGGAAAAGGGAGTTATAAAGTACTGGAAAAGTGTGTAACAGACAGAAGGAGGCATTTCCGACCATATAAACTATATATATTCTTGATCAGGATCAACAGCCGAGACGAACTAGCCATGTCCGTCTGTCTGTCCGTCTGTCCGTCTGTCTGTATGAACGCGTCGATCTCAGAGACTATAAGAGCTAGAGACACCAAACTTGGCATGCAGGTTCGTGTATACCACACGCAGATCAAGTTTATTTCAAATTTCGGATGCACCCCCCCGTACACCTGCAAATCGCAAAAGACTCCCACAGCCACAATTTTAAAGCTAAAGCTTTAATTTTTGGTACACATGTATGTTTAATCAATGTCTTTCGGATGTCTTTCAACACGATCGGATAAATAGCACCAAAGTTATGGAAGAACTTGTTTCCCCTGTCTCAGCAGGCAGAAACAACAGTTTGACATGCACTGTGCAAGCTAAGTACGCTGCTTGCTTGTGTTGCCGCTGAACTGTTTGATATGCAAGTTGGGAGCAGGGAGTCTCGTAGTCGGGCACACTCGACTAGAGTATTCTTACTTGTTACTCCCTGTTCCCATTAAAAATGGGAAAAAGGGAGTTATAAAGTGCTGCAAATGTGTGTAACAGGCAGAAGGAGGCATTTCCGACCATATAAACTATATATATTCTTGATCAGGATCGATACGACCTTGCCATGTCCGTCTATCTGTCCGTATGAACACACAGATCTCGGAGACTATAAGAGCTAGAGACACCAAACTTGGCATGCAGGTTCCTATATACTGTACGCAGATCAAGTTTATTTCAAATTTCGGGTGCACCCCTTCGCACCCCCCAAATGGTACACATATATATTTCATCAATGTTGATCTGCTGTGAAAATTTCAACACGATCGGATAAACAGCACCAAAGTTACGGAAGAATCTATTACCCCCGTCTGAGCTGGCACAAAGAACAGTTTGACAGGCACTTTACGAGTTAAGTGCACTGCTTGCTTGTGTTGCCGCTGAACTGCCTGAAATGCAAAGTGGGAGCAGGGGGTCTCGTAGTCGGGCACACTCAACTAGAGCATTCTTATTTGTTTAAAATCATCTCCTGTAAATGAGCTTTCGTGTTTCACAAGCTGTTTTGTTTTAAAACAATTACCTTTGATTTTGAACCTCAGTCATGAGTTGCAGATTATGACCGCTCAAATGGCTTAATTCATCATCCCATTTTTTCATTTGAGGAAAAATGACATTTTGACTTGCAGCCAAGGCATTAGTTGGTCTCGTGTAAGGACCATTTTAGTAAGAAAAATTAATATATTTTTACTTTTTATATTTATTGGTTTTTTTCTTTTCTGTTAACAATACAATTAGTTTTTTTTTAATATTCTCTTGTGGAGATTACTATTGGACTATGAAGTTCTTTTACTTCTTTCCTTTTCTTGTTCTTCTTTCCTCCTCTTTTGTTCCGGTCTCTTTTTTGCCTACCTGGCTTTGTACGCCTCAATTGTTATAGGCTTTGGTCCAGCCCCATCCAGCACAGGATATCCCTAGCCAATAGTACCGAGTGAATTAAGATGACTTATAGATGTGGTGGAAGAATTGAGGTGAAAATGTTCTTCCTTCTTTTACCCGCCCAACCTGTAAAAGCATTGTATTTTGTTGCTTTTACCTTTTTGCATACCGATGCAGTATGTAGTACCGAAGTCGCCCCAAATAACAAGGAATTAGTTCATTTTCAGTACATAATTCATTTCACTAAATAATAAATTGTTTAAAATAACAATAGGCATTAGCAGAAGGCATTTTATAATAAAGTGTATCATGAAATTCTAATATGTCGGAAAAAGCATACTAGATTGTATGCGCAAATGGTAATTCTTGTGTTTAATATTAACGCTCTTAATGCCTATGCTTACTGTAGTCGGGGCATCTGGTTTTTATTCGGCTGTGCCGTACTTACTGCAGTATCCATCGAAGTCAGCAGGCCTGTTGATCGATGAAGCTGCTGAAGGATGCAGAAAATACAGACTCACAAGCAAGAAGAGCGGCACATGCAAAAATGAAATTATAATTAGGTAAAGAATTTCATGATGTTTAATATATCAAAATAAGCCCTAATAAATACGTGGATATGTGTTTAAAAACACATATTTGGCTTAAGCCAGGTTAAGGAACGATGGGTGGTTGCCTCTCGACAGGAGGGGTAACGTTAATCCAATGCGCAGCGTAAACGTTGAACAATGCCGGGCGGGATCGTTAGCTATGACCAACCTACCGACACACGATTTCGCTGGCGTTGCCAGCACCAAGCCCTGCTTGGTGCTTGCAGAAATTCGATCCTGGAATCCAAAGTAAAACGTCGGGTCGACGGAAGTGCGTCAATGCACGTGATGCGAAGGGTCCCGAAAAAGATCGGCCGTTGATGCAACGCGATGCCCCGCGCGGCTGGGCTAACACGTGCGTTGTTGCCCGCAATGTGGAGCCGCTGGTGGTGCGCGTGCACGCAGCGATGCCGCACGGTAGTCGCAGTCACGAAAATGCACCGTCCGCGCTGCCTGCAGTGGCACAGAATCACTGGCTGGCTTCGATTTCGTCACTGTTTAATCAAAAGCTATATATTAGCATTTGATTGCGCACATATCACAGAACGTACCTTAATTTGGGGTAAGATCCGACAAAGTGGAGATAAATTACTAGCCGGTAATAAATATCTTCGCCAGACGAGGCCTGGCTGCGTGTTTGTACGCCAAAAGTGTCCTTATTCCTGGATGGCAAGATTAAACGGCTTTTATCACGTTTATAATCCGCTAATCCGACGAGAGAAAAATGTGTGTGCGTGCACAGATCAAGGCGATCGAAAAAGTAAGGCCGGAAATCAAGATGACAGGTAGCGTCCATCCTGCTTATTGACACACAGGGCTGGACATGCCTGCCAGCTGATGTTTCGCCATTCACCAAATACGTGGATGCGATATATGGCCACTCAATTGTATCAAGGTTGCCATTATTACAAAGTTGTTGATTGCAAGCACTGATCAATGATCGATATCTTATCGTTAAATTCAAATTTTAACCAACGTTAAATTCAAATGTAAACAAACGTTAAATTCAAATTTAAACAAACGTTAAATTCAAATTTAAACAAACGTTAAATTCAAATTTAAATAAACGTTAAATTCAAATTTAAACAAACATTGAAATTTAAATTCAAACAATTAAATTCTGCGCACACTTACAGATTAAAAGCAAATGTTGTCTGTAAACACCCCGTAAAAAGTGCAATAGAATATTTGTTTTTGCATGTTAATAATATAAGAACACCAAAAAAAAAACAAGTAAGAACGTTGCAGTCGGGCTCACCCGACTGCGGTATACTCTGTTTTCTGTACGTATATTAAATTCAATTCTTTTAAAGACTACTTATATATACATATATGCAACGAACTATAAAATTCTTTCTACTAAGTGCAGAACTCTGCAAACGCCCAAAGCAGAGCGAGACGCGTACTTTTCAAAATGATCGCTCGTTTACTGGGACGGAGGTGGGCGTGGCAAAATTTTTTTTCTCCAATCCATCGAAGAGTTCAAATGGAGTCATACTGCAAATTTGGGGTTTCTAGCTATAAGGGTGTAGGAGATACAGGTTTAGCTCATTTGCGGGGGCGGTAGTGGGCGTGGCATATTTTTCTTTGGCAGGTCGGTCAATGATGTGGTCAGTAGTCTTAATGTCAAATTTGGTTACTCTAGCTGTAAAACTGTGGAAGACATAGGTTTTTGCGGTTTGTGGTGGAAGGGGTGGGAGTAGGGGGGAGATCTTGACACTTTGTCTTACTATGGTTTATACCAACATGTATGCCAAGTTTGGATGCTCTAGCTTCAAAACTGTCGAAAAAAACTGCGTTCATTCAGACGGACGGACAGACAGACGGACCGACGGACATTTCACAAACCCAATATACTCTTTTTTTCCATTTTGGAAAACAGAGTATAGTTATTATTGGCTTCATATATCAGCCCAATCGCAACATTGACTTCTCAGACTTGACGTTTCTTATCTCGACTCTTTCTTTGACATACACAGATATTATTTTGGCAGGAGATTTTAACAGTGACATATTCAGAAAAAACCATCTTTCAGAAATTCTTTGGAATCGTTGGACCTAAACTTGATAAATTCATTAGTACCTACACATTTTATATGTACTAGGAATACTCTATTAGACTTATTAAATATGTCTGATAAAGTTTTAAAGTACGAACAATTATCTGTCCCAACTTATTCTAAACATGACCTTATATTTATGACTTATGACTTTTGCTTAGATTACAATGACCATAATATAGAAAATCGTGACTTTAAAAATATTGACATCAACAAACTTAATATTGACTTTATATATACATTTTTTCCGTCAGTTAATTGTCAAATTGAACTTCTACAGACTAATATTAATTTTCTTTACAATTGTTTTGATCCAGTCAAACAGAAGATAGTCAAGCACACCGAAAATCCATGGCTTAACAACAATATTAAAAAAACTATTTTAGAAAGAAATTTTGCATTTAAAAAATGGAAAAGGTACAAAACTGATATTCTTCTGTAATATTAGCTTTAATTTTATGTGTGTCAGTCCATGTGATGTTCTTGAGTGTATTTCTATGATTAAATCTAATGATATTTTTGATGACCTCAATCATAAGCTTCTAAAAATTCTGCTTCCAAAAATGATTTATTACATTACACATATTTTTAATTCTGCAATTACTTCTTCAACTTTTCCTGACAAATTGAAAGAGGCTAAAATCATTCCTATACCCAAACCGAATAGAGAGGAATACAGACCGATATCAGTTTTACCTTTTTTTTCTAAGGTATTTGAAAATCTAATGGCAACACAAATAAACAAATTTTTATCTGACAACAAACTTCTAGGAAAAATAGAAGCTGTACAACAGCTCATATTAACATAAGTGAAGACATACGACAACAGATCCGCAATAATTATGTTACGTTTTTGACACTACTTGACTATAGAAAAGCATTTGATACAGTTGACCACACCATTTAATGTACTAAACTTCGCAATTTATATAATTTCTCAACCACAGCAGTTAAACTCCTATCATCATACCTAGCTAATAGATGTCAATCAGTAGTTTCGTTAAATAAATGTTCTTCCTCTGTATATGTTAATCGTGGTGTTCCGTAAGGATCAGTCCTTG
>OX453089.1:37017613-37106644 GCA_949708635.1 Hirtodrosophila cameraria
TTAGCTGACATAAATTTTAAAAATTGGATGAATTTAGGGATAATAATTTTCTTGCACAAAATATTTATATGAAAAACTTAGTTTTTTAGCATCCACAAGAACAAATAATATTGTCTGCATAAGACAACAAACTTTAAATTCAGAAAAACATTTATTTATTCATGCTGTTCGTGGAATCAACTTCCACACGCCTTTAAATCATTAGAAGCTCTATGCAATTTAAAATAAAACTAAAAGCACACTAACAGGAAAATAACTAAAATACCTAAAACTTTAAGCTTGAACAACGATCACCTACCAACATGAAATAAATCTAGTAATTATAATTACCTAATAAATTAGTAAATTTAATTATATAAGTAGAAAGTAAAAACAAGTAAGAATGCTCTAGTCGAGTGTGCCCGACTACGAGACTCCCTGCTCCCAACTTGCATTTCAAGCAGTTCAGCGGCAACACAAGCAAGCAGCGCACTTAACGTGTCGAGTTCCTGTCAAACTTTTGTTTCTGCCTGATGAGACGGGGTTAATAGATTCTTCCGTAACTTTGGTGTTATTTATCCGATCGTGATGAAATTTACACAGCTGATCAATATTGATACAACATATATGTGTACCATAAATCAAAGCTTTATCTGTAAAATTGTGGCTGTGGGAATTTTTTGCAATTTGCGGTGTTCAGGGGGGTGCATCGGAAATTTAAAATAAAATTGATCTGCGTACGGTAAATACGTTAATTAGCTCTCAACGAGATCACTGCTCCTCATTTACGCACACACAAACGTAACAACTGGCGACGAGGATAAAAACCAAGAGGGAAAAGTGCAGTCGTAGACAAGAATTTATAAGGTCATATTTTCTGTGACGAGGCATTTTACCACAAAACAAGTACATTTTGTGTATAATCGTGTCGACAGTCTTAATCAAGATGTCGCACGAACAAGTAAATTTTCAAACATTGTTGGCTCAACAGCAACAATTTGCAAAGGAGATGTTGGAACAACAACAACAGTGGATGCAATCATTCGTGGAACAAAATGCTGGTGGTTCAAGCCGATCGGGTGGATCAGCCATATGCCCTCCATTCACAAGTTTTCAAAAAGATCAGCAAAATTGGGAGTCGTACTTCCAACAGCTTACGCAACATTTCAATGCGTATTCAGTTGTCGACACGGACAGGCAAAACGCCTATTTTCTATCGTGGATAGGTACAGACGTGTTCGATCTGCTAAAAAATCTTTTTTGTGTACACAACCTAAACGAAAAAACATACAAAGAAATAACTGAAAGGCTAACGGGACATTTCAAAGAAAAAAGCCACATAATTGCCGCTCGGTACGAATTTTTTAAGCGAGAGATGCGGGACTCAAAAACATACAAAGAATGAGTAGCCGATCTTCGCGGAATCGCGCGCGAGTGTCAGTTCGTAGGCAAAGCCGAAGGTTGCCTATGCAACTTCGTAGATGATAGGATTCGCGACCAAATCATAGTCAAAACGCCTTTTGATGCTATTCGATCAGCAGCATTGCAAAAGCTACAGCCGTCTCTGGATGACGTAATACTAATCGCAGAAACGTACGAAACAACAACAAAAACAGTGGCAGTTTTAAAAGAACAAAACGAAAAGCAATTTCCAGTGAACGCTATGTACAGCAAAAATCAAACACAAAAGAGACACGAAGCAAAGTCAGAGAAAAGCGCGCTAAAATCTTACTGTGGTCGTTCTCACAAGAGAGAAGAGTGCAAATTTCGCGATGCCGTATGCAACGAATGCGGTAAAAAGGGACACATTGCTATTCTTTGCATGTCCAAGTCAAAGCAAAAGCAAAAACAGTGCGCATAACAAAGACAAAACCGCGGGAAACGCACAAACACTGCACTGTGTTACAAATCTAGTGAAAATTGAAGATAATAAAAACATTATTGATCTCGTAATTTCAAACAAAATCAATTCTTTCGAAATGGATACAAGTGCAACTGTTTCCGAAATAAATGTCACTACTTACAAACAGTTAAATAGTCAAAAGCTAGTAAAGTCAAACAGAATTTAACATGCATTCGGTCAGAAACCAATTCCAATATTGGGCGAATTGCACACTGTCGCAAAGTGTGGAAATAAGGAAGCGAATGTAGTGCTAATCGTAGCAAATGTAAATAATTCAAATAATCTGTTCGGGTTGGATTTTTTTAAAACATTTAAATTTGAAATAACGCAAATTTCAGTTGTAAATGAGCAGTACAACGGACAAATAGCTAGTCTTTGCAATAAATTCAAAGAAATATTTGAGCCAGCTTTCGGAATAGTAAAAGACTTTAAAGCAAGTATTTATTTAAAGGAAAACGCTACTCCAAAATTTTACAAAAGTCGACAAATACCTTTCGCGCAATTGGCGAAATTCAAAGAGGAAGCAGAACGACTCACTCAATCAGGTATTTGGAAGCCAATTAAATTCAGTAATTGGGCATCTCCGATAGTTCTAGCACCCAAGCCGGGTGGAGTACTTCGCATATGTGGAGATTTTAAGCAAGGCGTAAGCTCACTCGACATTGAGCAATATCCATTGCCAACACGTGAATCACTTTAACATGTCATCCGACATGGACAACATTTCTCCAAGATTGACCTCAAAGACGCCTACTTACAAATGGAGCTGGACGAAGCAGCAAAACAGAGTATGGTTGTCAACACGCCGTTGGGCGTCTTTCAGTACCAACGTTTGCCGTATGGAATATCTAGCGCACCCGCTGTATTTCAGCGTTATCTCGAGCAACTCATCAGCGGCATTCCCGGTTGTGGTAATTATCTTGATGACATAATTATAACTGCACCAACAAGTGAGCAACACCTTGCTCGCGTCGAAGAAATTGTAACCATTTTACAAAACAATGGTATAAAATGCAAAAAGAAAAAATGCTATTTTTTCCAAGAAGAAATAGAATACTTGGGGAGAAGAGTTAGTTCAAAAGGTATACTACCTGATACCTCGGGCCTGCAGGCTGTCAACGACTTGAAGCCGCCCACTAACCTACAGCAGCTAGATGAAGTAAAGTGAAATACTATTGCAATTTTATTCCCAATTATTACAGCATTAAAAAAGCACATAGTCAACGCAACTCAGTTGGCTCATTTCAAAGAAGAGCAACCGCTCGCCTTAGCTACAGATGCATCGTCCTTCGGCATTGGGGTAGTTTTATCACACATTCAGCCAGATGGGAAGGAACGGCCGATCGCATTCGCATCCAAAACATTGGATAAACATCAAGTCAGGTACAGTCAAATTGAGAAAGAAGTCCTCTCAATCATTTTTGGGGTACAAAAGTTTCATCAGTATCTGTATGGAAGAAAATTCATACTGATCACCGACCACAAGCCATTGGTCACAATCTTCAATCCAAGCAAGCATCTACCTACGATGACTTCAAACAGACTGCAGCGATGGGCTATTATTCTTATGGCCTATAACTTCGAGATCAGGTACCGTGCTACTACTGCACACGGCAACGCTGATGCTCTATAACGCTTACCATTGCCTACTGATGATGATTTCGACAAAGTAAAAGCATGCCACAACATCGTCGAAATATCGCCTCCAGTCAACGCCGAGATCATTCAAAGGCATCTCAAGAACGACAGCACACTGAGAAAAGTTCATAACTTTGATTCAAATGTATGGCCAGTGAAGCCGTGCGATCCCGAAATCTTGCCGTATTTCAATCGCAGACTCGCCATAACAGTCAACAATAAACTGTTATGCCTGCACACCGATACAAATCGCATCATTATACCTCGCACGTTAAGGATCGACATCCTTAAGCTCTTACATGATGGTCATTGGGGCATAGTAAGAATGAAACAACTAGCAAGGTGGCCTGGCTTAGACGAAGACATTTCGAATCTAACCAAGTCATGCAGCTTTTGAAAACTAACAATCCGTCTCCATCAAAACAATTTCAGAGTTGGCCAAACGCAACTTCCGCCTGGGAGGGGATTCACATTGATTTTGCTGGTAGACGCATTCTCACAGCTCCCGTTCGTTATTTAAATGTCGTCTACTACAACTGCAAACACAATTGCAGCGTTATCAGCTATCTTTGCAATCGAAGGCTATCCCAAAACTTTAGTAAGCGACAATGGCCCTCAACTGACAGCAGACGCGTTCAAACAGTTTTTAGCTCTTAACGGTATAACGCACGTCACTACAGCACCGTTTCATCCAGCATCGAATGGACTTGCAGAACGCTTCGTGCAGTAATTCAAATATTCAGTCAGCAAGAATATCAAAGATGGATTGCCACCGAAAACAGCCGTCACGAAGTACCTAGCTTAGTATCGTTTTACTCCTAATGCCCATGGTAAAACACCAGCAGAGCTCATCCATGGTCGCCCTGTTCGCACCGTTCTCAGCCAGCTTTTCGAGCAACCAGACATTCATCAGCATGTTCAACAAACAGCTAAATACAAGCCAAATCAAAAAATGTAAATGCCCGAAATTACGCCAGGGGGGTAAAATGGATCGAAGCCATCATTGACCGTCCAGTTGGTCAAATGCTTTTCATCGTTCGTAGTAAATATGGGTACATCAAACGCCATATTAATCAGCTAAAGCCAAGGACAAATTCAGATGAACATCACAACAATGCCGACCATGACACTACTACATTTTGGTGGGCTACCGACCCACACAACTGCTCACCACCACAAAGTCTAGATGATCTTCAGCATTAATCGCCAAGCTCACAGCAATCTGCGCCTATGATTGAGATTGCCAGCGCAGAGCCAACAGCTATGCAAAACGACGCTCCAGCACAGCAACGTCATGGCCCTTCAAGTATTCCAGTCCGTAGAAGTAATCGATGTCAAGATGTCAACCGTTTTCAGCCTCCGGGTTTTAGAAAAAAAACTCTACTTACCGTTTGTAAATTTAGGACGGAGATGTGTTATATATTCAAACTAACCATTTAAACATTAACGGTTACAATTCTGTACACTACCATAGAGTTAACATTGCACTGTAATACATACATGTTACACTAAAGCATACACACATACGATAATTATGTATACTGCATAGCCTGGCGACAAACGTTACAGCTGCCGACGAGGATAAAAACTAAGGGAGAAAAGTGCAGTCGTAGACAAGAATTTATAAGCTCATATTTTCTGTGACGAGGCATTTTACCACAAAACAAGTACATTTTGTGTATAATCGTGTCGACAGTCTTAATCAAGATGTCGCACGAACAAGTAAATTTTCAAACATTGTTGGCTCAACAGCAACAATTTGCAAAGGAGATGTTGGAACAACAACAACAGTGGATGCAATCATTCGTGGAACAAAATGCTGGTGGTTCAAGCCGATCGGGTGGATCAGCCATATGCCCTCCGTTCACAAGTTTTCAAAAAGATCAGCAAAATTGGGAGTCGTACTTCCAACAGCTTACGCAACATTTCAATGCGTATTCAGTTGTCAACACGGACAGGCAAAACGCCTATTTTGCAAAAACAGTGCGCATAACAAAGACAAAACCGCGGGAAACGCACAAACACTGCACTGTGTTACAAATCTAGTGAAAATTGAAGATAATAAAAACATTATTGATCTCGTAATTTCAAACAAAATCAATTCTTTCGAAATGGATACAAGTGCAACTGTTTCCGTAATAAATGTCACTACTTACAAACAGTTAAATAGTCAAAAGCTAGTAAAGTCAAACAGAATTTAACATGCATTCGGTCAGAAACCAATTCCAATATTGGGCGAATTGCACACTGTCGCAAAGTGTGGAAATAAGGAAGCGAATGTAGTGCTAATCGTAGCAAATGTAAATAATTCAAATAATCTGTTCGGGTTGGATTTATTTAAAACATTTAAATTTGAAATAACGCAAATTTCAGTTGTAAATGAGCAGTACAACGGACAAATAGCTAGTCTTTGCAATAAATTCAAAGAAGTATTTGAGCCAGCTTTCGGAATAGTAAAAGACTTTAAAGCAAGTATTTATTTAAAGGAAAACGCTACTCCAAAATTTTACAAAAGTCGACAAATACCTTTCGCGCAATTGGCGAAATTCAAAGAGGAAGCAGAACGACTCACTCAATCAGGTATTTGGAAGCCAATTAAATTCAGTAATTGGGCATCTCCGATAGTTCTAGCACCCAAGCCGGGTGGAGTACTTCGCATATGTGGAGATTTTAAGCAAGGCGTAAACTCACTCGACATTGAGCAATATCCATTGCCAACACGTGAATCACTTTAACATGTCATCCGACATGGACAACATTTCTCCAAGATTGACCTCAAAGACGCCTACTTACAAATGGAGCTGGACGAAGCAGCAAAACAGAGTATGGTTGTCAACACGCCGTTGGGCGTCTTTCAGTACCAACGTTTGCCGTATGGAATATCTAGCGCACCCGCTGTATTTCAGCGTTATCTCGAGCAACTCATCAGCGGCATTCCCGGTTGTGGTAATTATCTTGATGACATAATTATAACTGCACCAACAAGTGAGCAACACCTTGCTCGCGTCGAAGAAATTGTAACCATTTTACAAAACAATGGTATAAAATGCAAAAAGAAAAAATGCTATTTTTTCCAAGAAGAAATAGAATACTTGGGGAGAAGAGTTAGTTCAAAAGGTATACTACCTGATACCTCGGGCCTGCAGGCTGTCAACGACTTGAAGCCGCCCACTAACCTACAGCAGCTAGATGAAGTAAAGTGAAATACTATTGCAATTTTATTCCCAATTATTACAGCATTAAAAAAGCACATAGTCAACGCAACGCAGTTGGTTCATTTCAAAGAAGAGCAACCGCTCGCCTTAGCTACAGATGCATCGTCCTTCGGCATTGGGGTAGTTTTATCACACATTCAGCCAGATGGGAAGGAACGGCCGATCGCATTCGCATCCAAAACATTGGATAAACATCAAGTCAGGTACAGTCAAATTGAGAAAGAAGTCCTCTCAATCATTTTTGGGGTACAAAAGTTTCATCAGTATCTGTATGGAAGAAAATTCATACTGATCACCGACCACAAGCCATTGGTCACAATCTTCAATCCAAGCAAGCATCTACCTACGATGACTTCAAACAGACTGCAGCGATGGGCTATTATTCTTATGGCCTATAACTTCGAGATCAGGTACCGTGCTACTACTGCACACGGCAACGCTGATGCTCTATAACGCTTACCATTGCCTACTGATGATGATTTTGACAAAGTAAAAGCATGCCACAACATCGTCGAAATATCGCCTCCAGTCAACACCGAGATCATTCAAAGGCATCTCAAGAACGACAGCACACTGAGAAAAGTTCATAACTTTGTTTCAAATGTATGGCCAGTGAAGCCGTGCGATCCCGAAATCTTGCCGTATTTCAATCGCAGACTCGCCATAACAGTCAACAATAAACTGTTATGCCTGCACACCGATACAAATCGCATCATTATACCTCGCACGTTAAGGATCGACATCCTTAAGCTCTTACATGATGGTCATTGGGGCATAGTAAGAATGAAACATCTAGCAAGGCAACATGTCTGGTGGCCTGGCTTAGACGAAGACATTTCGAATCTAACCAAGTCATGCAGCTTTTGAAAACTAACAATCCGTCTCCATCAAAACAATTTCAGAGTTGGCCAAACGCAACTTCCGCCTGGGAGGGGATTCACATTGATTTTGCTGGTAGACGCATTCTCACAGCTCCCGTTCGTTATTTAAATGTCGTCTACTACAACTGCAAACACAATTGCAGCGTTATCAGCTATCTTTGCAATCGAAGGCTATCCCAAAACTTTAGTAAGCGACAATGGCCCTCAACTGACAGCAGACGCGTTCAAACAGTTTTTAGCTCTTAACGGTATAACGCACATCACTACAGCACCGTTTCATCCAGCATCGAATGGACTTGCAGAACGCTTCGTGCAGTAATTCAAATATTCAGTCAGCAAGAATATCAAAGATGGATTGCCACCGAAAACAGCCGTCACGAAGTACCTAGCTTAGTAGCGTTTTACTCCTAATGCCCATGGTAAAACACCAGCAGAGCTCATCCATGGTCGCCCTGTTCGCACCATTCTCAGCCAGCTTTTCGAGCAACCAGACATTCATCAGCATGTTCAACAAGCAGCTAAATACAAGCCAAATCAAAATGTAAATGCCCGAAATTACGCCAGGGGGGTAAAATGGATCGAAGCCATCATTGACCGTCCAGTTGGTCAAATGCTTTTCATCGTTCGTAGTAAATATGGGTACATCAAACGCCATATTAATCAGCTAAAGCCAAGGACAAATTCAGATGAACATCACAACAATGCCGACCATGACACTACTACATTTTGGTGGGCTACCGACCCACACAACTGCTCATCACCACAAAGTCTAGATGATCTTCAGCATTAATCGCCAAGCTCACAGCAATCTGCGCCTATGATTGAGATTGCCAGCGCAGAGCCAACAGCTATGCAAAACGACGCTCCAGCACAGCAACGTCATCGCCCTTCAAGTATTCCAGTCCGTAGAAGTAATCGATGTCAAGATGTCAACCGTTTTCAGCCTCCGGATTTTAGAAAGAAAAACTCTACTTACCGTTTGTAAATTTAGGACGGAGATGTGCTATATATTCAAACTAACCATTTAAACATTAACGGCTACAATTCTGTACACTACCATAGAGTTAACATTGCACTGTAATACATACATGTTACACTAAAGCATACACACATACGATAATTATGTATACTGCATAGCCTGGCGACAAACGTTACAGCTGCCGACGAGGATAAAAACTAAGGGAGAAAAGTGCAGTCGTAGACAAGAATTTATAAGCTCATATTTTCTGTGACGAGGCATTTTACCACAAAACAAGTACATTTTGTGTATAATCGTGTCGACAGTCTTAATCAAGATGTCGCACGAACAAGTAAATTTTCAAACATTGTTGGCTCAACAGCAACAATTTGCAAAGGAGATGTTGGAACAACAACAACAGTGGATGCAATCATTCGTGGAACAAAATGCTGGTGGTTCAAGCCGATCGGGTGGATCAGCCATATGCCCTCCGTTCACAAGTTTTCAAAAAGATCAGCAAAATTGGGAGTCGTACTTCCAACAGCTTACGCAACATTTCAATGCGTATTCAGTTGTCGACACGGACAAGAAAAAGGCCTATTTTCTATCGTGGATAAGTACAGACGTGTTCGATCTGCTAAAAAATCTTTTTTGTGTACACAACCTAAACGAAAAAACATACAAAGAAATAACCGAAAGGCTAACGGGACATTTCAGTACGAATTTTTTAAGCGAGAGATGCGGGACTCACAAACACACAAAGAATGGGTAGCCGATCTTCGCGGAATCGCGCGCGAGTGTCAGTTCGTAGGCAAAGCCGAAGGTTGCCTATGCAACTTCGTAGATGATAGGATTCGCGACCAAATCATAGTCAAAACGCCTTTTGGTGCTATTCGATCCGCAGCATTGCAAAAGCTACAGCCGTCTCTGGATGACGTAATACTAATCGCAGAAACGTACGAAACAACAACAAAAACAGTGGCAGTTTTAAAAGAACAAAACGAAAAGCAATTTCCAGTGAACGCTATGTACAGCAAAAATCAAACACAAAAGAGACACGAAGCAAAGTCAGAGAAAAGCGCGCTAAAATCTTACTGTGGTCGTTCTCACAAGAGAGAAGAGTGCAAATTTCGCGATGCCGTATGCAACGAATGCGGTAAAAAGGGTCACATTGCTATTGTTTGCATGTCTAAGCAAAGCAAAAGCAAAAACAGTGCGCATAACAAAGACAAAACCGCGGGAAACGCACAAACACTGCACTGTGTTACAAATCTAGTGAAAATTGAAGATAATAAAAACATTATTGATCTCGTAATTTCAAACAAAATCATTTCTTTCGAAATGGATACAAGTGCAACTGTTTCCGAAATAAATGTCACTACTTACAAACAGTTAAATAGTCAAAAGCTGGTAAAGTCAAACAGAATTTAACATGCATTCGGTCAGAAACCAATTCCAATATTGGGCGAATTGCACACTGTCACAAAGTGTGGAAATAAGGAAGCGAATGTAGTGCTAATCGTAGCAAATGTAAATAATTCAAATAATCTGTTTGGGTTGGATTTATTTAAAACGTTTAAATTTGAAATAACGCAAATGTCAGTTGTAAATGAGCAGTACAACGGACAAATAGCTAGTCTTTGCAATAAATTCAAAGAAGTATTTGAGCCAGCTTTCGGAATAGTAAAAGACTTTAAAGCAAGTATTTATTTAAAGGAAAACGCTACTCCGAAATTTTACAAAAGTCGACAAATACCTTTCGCGCAATTGGCGAAATTCAAAGAGGAAGCAGAACGACTCACTCAATCAGGTATTTGGAAGCCAATTAAATTCAGTAATTGGGCATCTCCGATAGTTCTAGCACCCAAGCCGGGTGGAGTACTTCGCATATGTGGAGATTTTAATCCGACATGGACAACATTTCTCCAAGATTGACCTCAAAGACGCCTACTTACAAATGGAGCATGACAAGAACTGGACACGTTAAGTGCGCTGTTTGCTTGTGTTTCCGCTGAACTGCTGGAAATGCCAGTTGGGAGCAGGGAGTCTCGTAGTCGGGCACACTCGACTAGAGTATTCTTACTTGTTTTTTATATCTTAAGAAAATTTGTTCTTAATGTATGTTTTACTACTCGAAAAAATTAATTATTTGTTATTGTACTTTGGAGGAAGAGAGCTTTGACTTTACCTTTTTTAATTTATCAAATTAATAAATTTTATTTACTGTGTGGAACCTTTTTATTTTATCATTATACTTTAAACATTTTGAAATTTTGCGTCTCCGATGGGATTCGAACCATGGCACTATAGTCCGAAATTAAATTTTTTGTTTAGCATAAAATCGAAATTTGAATGCAATTGTATCGTATTTTTGCATTTTAATTTTTTAAGTAGATATATCAGACATATTGAAAATTAAAAACAGCTTTAACAGCTTAACTGAAGCTTTTTGCGAGCTGATCGATGGTGCACACTCAAAGCACCATCGATCAGCTGATTATGAGAAAGAAATTTCTGCCAAATTAATTGTTTACATTTGATGGTTATACGCGAGATTATTAAATCAAATCAATTCAGCAAATTATGGAAAATAATGGTCAAGGTATTTTATTTCTAATGTGCATAGTGCTTTTATGTGTAGTTTTAGGATTGTAGTGTTGTGAATTGTCCAATGCATGTGTATTTTTGTAGAAAACTAAATATCATCCCCCGTGTTGCGTTGAATTTAACTAATGTTCTGAGGCCTGCTGAGACCAACTTCTTTCATCCGTATGTACCTATATATGTCTTCTTTAAAATTCACTTACTAAACAATAATATATAAGCACTAGGCTTTTGAATAAAAGACATCAGAGCGACATATATCCGAACTATAACCAAGTTATGGAAGCTAAGTAGTAACCGAAACTGCTGCTCAAATGTCATTACCACACCTTTTAGATCATACTGCAAATCGAAAAATAAAACTACAATCCCATGTTTTCAAGCAGTTTCCGGGTAGTAATGAAATTAAATTAATTCGCAGTTATGGATTTGTTGGTTAAACTGGTCATAGTAGGTCATCTCAAATGCTTCCTCTTTGGTTGATGACGCAATCAATATGTCGTCCATATATACGATTACAAATGAATGCGCAAGATTACCAAATGCCTTTATCACAGCTCGTTGGAATACTGACGGTGCGTTCTTCAATCCGAACGGCACAGACAGAAATTCATATTGGCCATCACGGGCGACAAAGGCAGTGTATTCAATCGATTCTGGGTGCATTGGGATCTGGTAATATCCGCTAGCTATGTCTATAGATGTTAGCTATATCCAGATCTGTTTACTCCCTGTTCCCATTAAAAATGGGAAAAAGGAAGTTAGAAAGTACTGCAAATGTGTGTAAAAAACAGGAGGAGGCATTTCCGACCATATAAACTATATATATTCTTGATCAGGATCAACAGACGAGACGAACTAGCCATGTCCGTCTGTTCGTACAAAAGCTAGAGACACCAAACTTGGCATGTAGGTTCCTGTTGTAACGAACCTTCGGTTGACCAGAGTTTAGTCTGGGCTAAGCTCAAGCGGTCTAAGGACTCGTGCAACAAATTTGTAATGTGAAGCACTGACGATAAATAAGAAAGCGTTTTCAGATTCAGTTTCGGTCGTATATTTATTCAAAACCCTACTTATTCGACACACTCGCCGTTAAGGAATTATGTAAAATTAGTTGAACCTGGCTGGGATGTCAGGACTCGTCTTAGGCACTCCTGTCTCTCACAAGGATTCGCCCGACTCTCCGTTCTTTGCAAGGACTCCATAGAGTACGTGTCCTTTGGTCGCAAGATCGACAAGGATGCGACCTGTTCGCTAAGAATTTCTACAGGCACCTTTCTGTACCTTTTGATATGCCTAGCACTCTGGTATACGCAAGAAGTCGCTTCAGGCTCTCTTGTTATCGTCAGGATTCGTCAATGGCACTCCTGTTTCTCACAAGGACTCGCCAGACTCTCCGACCTAAACAAAGACTCGCACTGAAGCACTCCTGCCAGCACTCAGACTCGCTAGGGCTTATTTCGGTGTTCAAGGATGGCACTGTACTACTTCCGCGTAGCAAGGAGACCTCCTTATCAGATCTTAAAAATTATCCTTTTCGTCCTGTTCGATCCTTTCGAACAGCTGCTGATATTTTGTGTTGATGCTGCTAGTTTGACGTCTCCGGCAGCCGACATTTACCGTTATAACGATATGAATGCATGTTGCTAGGATTCATATATATGAGTCCTCTCACTCCCCTCTTTCTTCGGGAAAAAGGCGATAAGTCGGTTTTTGAATTTAAATATGAATTTAAATTTGAATTTAAATTTGCGTTTGAATTTGCGCCATCTGGCGCCTTCTTGCTGAACTTGCCACACAACACAGCATTATCGGTTCCAAACCGCCTTTGAAGAGTTGCCATCTGTGTTAATCTTGGTGTTTTGCATCAGCTGTTGAAGAAATGTGAGTATTCTAACTTAAACTAATTATTACTTGTATTAATTATTTGTTGTTATTTGTAATCTAGTGAGGCCCTATGACCCCCCTCCCCTGATGGATGATCCTCTCTTATCCTAAGGAATTATAAGTAAGTTATTTTATAAATTTTTCATTTGTTATATATATATTTTTTTTTTTTCATTTTTTTTACATTTTTTTTACATTTTTTTTACATTTTTTTTTTTATTATATTACCTTCTTTAGCTTTGCAAAGTCCCGCTGGATGCCCCTGGCCATCCGGATACGGAATTGCCTTCCGGCGATCCACGTGAGGCGCGAGGTGTGCCACGTGATGGACGGATCCATCGCCCCGACTTCAGCGGCGAGTTGCGGTGGCCAATCTGCGGATGGCAGCTCTTGTCGTCGGCTTCGTGGCGTTCCGGACGCTGACCATGGTGAGTGTGGTGTTGTTGTTGTGCTCGGTGTAGATGGCGTGTTCGGGGTTGTTGGCGGTGTTGGTGCCAACATGTTCCCCACCGTGAGCGCGTGTTTGCCCAGTGCGGTATGTCTTGGTGGTAGTGTTGCGGCTGGTTTTTGCTGCCGCCCACTTCGCTGCATATACTGCGACCATCGTTGCGTCGTGTCCGGCGATGATGCGTTTTTCGCCCGCAATCGCTGTCCGCGTTGCTACTGACGAGTCGGATGTGGAGTCTGCCCACTCCATGCGACACCTTGCCCTCGCTCCGCAATGGCGAAGCCATGATGTCCAACACATCATGGCGACGTGCCCGGGATGCCTTGCGGCCCTTTCCGCTGGTTGCTGCGCTTCGTAAATTGTAACTAGCCTTTTTTTTCAAAAGAGCTGACCTCGTGTTGGCGTTGCCCTTTTATAGCTGTTGGCTGGGTCCGTTTGTAACTGTTACTAACGGACCCTGCCGGCTGACATAATTGTGCTCGCTCCCCCTGAGTAAGGCTTGCGTAGTATGGGTGTGTGAATTCACCGTGCACTTTTGAACACCCCCGTAAATATTTTAGTGGTGCCAAAAGTGCTTCCCAACTACTGCTAAGTTCATATAATTATAATTATGAATTCTGAGGCTCTCCTGCTTGTATCTCGTCTATGGCACTCCTGTCTCTCACAAGGACTCGCCAGACACTCCGATCACGCAAGGACTCACCTAGAACATAATTATAACTATAATTATCACCCCCTTTTTTAATAAAAAAAAAAAAAAAATAATAATAAAAACAAAAAATTCCAACAACTAAAGTTTTCTTTTCCTCCTACAGGTTCTGCATTACTTTTCGTGAGTATGTGTGGTATCCTGTTGATTTTTAACTTAAGTCCTTTTTTGCTTTCAGATGCTGCTATTTTTTTTTTTTATATATATCGTGCCCCTTTTTTTTTTTTCCTCTGACCATGTTTTTAAAAAAAATTTTATTTTTCAGGCTCCATTTTTCTTTTTTTTTTTTTTTTTGTAAAAAAAATCTGTTAGAGAGCAAGGATTTTAATTTTAAAAAAATTCTATAAGATAATTTTTTTTTTTTTTTAATGACTACCGGCCTCGATATGAGGTTTCAGGTCACTCACGTGTGCTGTTCTGATCCGGTTGTCCGATTCGCTCTGGAGTTTGCAAATCACTGGTGATTTTAAGTCCACGATTTGTAGGGACCCCCAAACCTTGGTGCCAATTGAGCTGCAAATCTTTCAGCTGCATTTGAAAGGTGGTGTTCCTTGGCCCACACTTTATCACCAATTTTTGGTTGCCACTGTCTTCTTCTCAAGTTGTAGTGGCGGGCTTGGTCCTGCGATGCTTTTTCCAGACTTCGTCGCACAATTTCGAAAATTTCCTTCAATTTGTTTGAATTTTCTCCAGGTCCTTGAGGTGGTTGTCCTGTCCCGATGGTGACCTCATCATACAGGGTTTTTGGAAGCCTTGGCTCCCGACCCTGGTTGATAAATGCGACCGTATAGCCGGTTGATGCGGACGAGCTTGTGTTCATCGCTTGTGCTATTTCCGGCAATGCTTCGTCCCAACAGCGCTGGTTATTTCCGGCGCATTGCGATATCATAATTTTAACCGTCCGATTCAACCGTTTTGTTGGGTTTTCTTGTGGAGTGTATGGTTCTGTAAATTGAAGCTCCAAGAATTTCTTGAAGCTTTTGCTAGTGAATTGTGTCCCGTTGTCCGTAATTAGTACCTTGGGTACTCCGAAACGAGCCAATATCCTTTCCCTGAAGGGCTTTTGTAGCGTTGCAGTCGTCCCGCTTCTTAATGGCACTAGTTCCGTCCATTTTGAGGATTGATCGACCATAACATACATCATTGAGTTCCCATGCTTTTAACGGGGCAGTGGTCCAACAAAGTCTGCACAGACCGTTGACCATGGCTCTTCTGGAATTTTGGTCAGCATCTTGCCTACCGCCAACAATTGATTTGGCTTATAACGTTGACAAAGTTGGCATTGTCTGACGTATGTCCTGACGTCGCGGTATAATCGTGGCCAATAATATTTTGCTGCGACCCGGGCGATTGTTTTCCGGCTTCTCAAGTGTCCTGCTGTCGCTGCGTCGTGGTTTTCCTTTAGCACCTGCAGTTTCTGACCACTGGGTACACATAGCCTCCAGGCCACCAAATCTTCGGTCCCGGCCTGGTGTGGTATGTGCCTATATAAATGTCCGCCTTCCTCTATGTAGTCTGGAAGTTTATGGGGGCTCTGCCGTACCTTGTCTCGCATCTTCTGGATCCAGTTGCAGCTTGGATCTGTTTCCTCCAGGATGGCCTCTGTGTCCTATATCCGACAGCATGTCTAGTGGTTGCCGAGGCAGTGCATCTGCCACGACGTTGAGCTTCCCTTTGCAGTATAAAACTTCAAAATCGTATTGTTGCAGCTTCAGTGCCCATCTTGTAATCCTTTCGGATGGGATTTCAATAGAGTTGAGCCATTTTGGGGCCATGTGATCGGTTATCACGGTGAAGTGATAGCCCTCAAAATATGGTCTCAACTTACGTATTCCCCACACGATCGGACGTCTGTGTCAGTATGGCTCCAAATCCGTAGTTGCTTGCAGGGCAAATGACTTGGAGAAATCTGGGCAGGCTATGACAGGAGCCTCCGTCAGTTTGGCCTTCACTGTTTCGAATGCCCTTTGACGTTCGCCCGACCACTCCAATGGCAGCCACTTTCTCTGGGTCCGTTCTGATTCCTCTCTCAGTGACTAGATGGCCCAGATATTTTTATTCCTGCTTGCAGAAGTCGCATTTGTCCACGTTGATCCTTAAATTTGCCTCTCGCAGCCGTCGGAACACTTCCTTGAGATTTGCCATGTGCTCTTGTCGTGTTTTGCCTATTACGATGATGTCGGTAAACTAAGCAAAAGCGCGTGGCATCATCTCGGGTCAGATGACTTGGTTCAGTGCCCTTTGAAATGTTCCCGGTTCTGAGTGGAGCCCAAATGGCATGTCCTTCCATTGATAAAGTCCTTTTCCTGGAACTGTAAGCGCTGTCAACGGCCTGCTGTTCACTTCCATAGGGATCTGCCAATATCCGTCCTTCAGATCAAGGCTAGTAATGTAGCGAGCCTCACGGAGTTGATTCAGGATGTGGTGCACTCGTGGTAAAGGATACGCATCTTTGACAGATTTACTATCGAAAGTCGACGCAGAGCCTCCATTTTCCTGTTTTCTTCCACACCATGCCAATAGGTGCGCTGGGCGGGCTTTTTGATGGCTCGATGCAACCCTTTGCCAACAGTTCATCCACTTGTTGGTTTATTTTCGCTTGGATCTTCGGATTCTTGGGAAAATATCGCTGTTTGATGGGGCGGTCGTCGCTCATCACAATTCGGTGTCCCGTGATCGGTGACGTGCCCGTCATATTTTCAAAAACGGCCAGTTCTTCCCTCAAGAATACGTCCATCTTGGCATCCGGGTGAATAGGCTGGACTGGTGGCTTACTGGTCTCTTCGGCTGTGGATGCTGTGACTGACTCTGTCACTGCTACCGACAACCGTTCCTCTTACTATCCGTTGTTCCTCCTGCTAAAATGGTGCCCATACCAGCTAGGAAATCTCATCCCAGCACTAATTGGTCTATGACCCCGGGCAAAATGAGAAATCCTAGTGATAGGTTCCGATCTCCAAGTCCAATTTTTACCTCTGTTTGTTCGGCTATCCTTGTGCTCCTTCCGTCTGCCAAGCGTACCTGCCTCCGAGTGGGTCTCCGTTGTCCCACACCACATATTTGTGCAGGGAGTTTTTCGCTGATGAAACTGCTGGACGCGCCGGTGTCGACAGTGGCTTTGTATTCCTCCGTGCCTATCCTCACTGTCGCCGATAGGTGCGCGCCTTCGTCCTGTAGTTCACCAATTAGTGGTGTGGTCTGGGGTCCGCATGCGTGCCATCAAACCGCCTCGGCACATCCCTATTCTCGGGGCCGCGGGACTCCTCCATTGCCATCAGTCGGGACCGGTTCTCGGAACCATGCGATTCCTCCCTTTCGGTCAAGCGACTCTGCGCTTCGAGGCCACGCATCTCCTCCATCGCCATTAGACGGCATCGATTAGTCCAGCTATGCTGTCGCAGACGTTCCCTGTCTCTTTCTAATTCGTCATACTCGTCGGCCAACTGCATCAACTCCGTCAGAGTCGTGTAGTGATGTGGTTAAGCGAACGCGCGTCTATCGGGCAGACTGTTGGTGTAGATTTGCTTCAGCTCTTGGTGGGCTGTGTAGCGGAGTGGCCTCCTCATGGTTTGCATTTCCACCATGTTTATTTTGAATGGCTCTCCGAGGTCCTGCCTTCTCCTGGTGACCTCTTCCTGGATCTTTTGGAGGTAATCCCGAGGCATAAAGTATTCCTCGAAGTTTGCCTTGAATGAGCACCAGGAAGTCCAGTGTCTGTTGTTGGCGATGTACCATTTTAAAGACATGCCCTGCAACAGTGCGGGCAGAGCCCTTGGAACCAGATTGAGGTCCAGCCCATATGTTTCGGCCGACTATTCCACCTGTTCCAAAAATTCCTAGGGCTTGGAGGTTCCGTTGAACCGGAAACCCCACTCTCGAACCTGTTTGGCCACTTTGGCATAATCTCTGGTGTTGTCCGTGGGAGCGTCTTCCCTCCGTACAAATGGTGGTAGGGCTCCCCACGGAAATGGCCGTGAATGCTGCAACCGAGCTGCGGCAGCGCTGGTGGATGCGGCCACATGCGGACTCCTTGGTGGCGGCACTTGGAGCAGCCCTGTCTCCTCGCTTTTTTTCTCCTCCGCGCCGATTTTTGAAGCTGTCGGTCGGGTGTGCAGACGGGAGAGCTCGTTGATCCGAAGTGCATGTTGAGTCTGCGTTTCGTTCTGACTCACCCACTCCCCGAGTTGTCGACGCATCACGTCGACTGTGCCCGACACTGCTACTCCAAATTCCCTTCCATACCGCTCTATTTCCTCCTTTTTGAGGTTGTATACCCAAGCTCGTACCATTTTGTGCAATTTTCTTTTATAAATAGGGTTTGAATTTGTTGACCTGCGTATCCTTAAATATGGTCAGGTCCCACGTTGGGTGCCAGTTGTAACGAACCTTTGGTTGACCCGAGTTTAAGCTGGGCTAAGCTCAGGCAGTCTACGGACTCGTGCAACAAATTTGTAGTGTGAAGCACTGACGATAAATAAGAAAGCGTTTTCAGATTCAGTTTCGGTCGTATATTTATTCAAAACCCTACTTATTCGACACACTCGCCGTTAAGGAATTATTTAAAATTAGTTGATCCTGGCTGGGATGTCCTTCGGTGATCCTGGCCGGCGAAGACACCTCTTAGGTCCTCCTTGCGGTTATCAGGACTCGTCTTAGGCACTCCTGTCTCTCACAAGGACTCGCCCGACTCTCCGTTCTTTGCAAGGACTCCCCAGGGTACGTGTCCTTTGGTCGCAAGATCGACAAGGATGCGACCTGTTCGCTAAGAATTTATACAGGCACCTTTCTGCACCTTTTGATATGCCTAGCACTCTGGTATACGCAAGAAGTCGCATCAGGCTCTCTTGTTATCGTCAGGATTCGTCAATGCACTCCTGTCTTTCACAAGGACTCGCCAGACTCTCCGACCTACACAAAGACTCGCACTGAAGCACTCCTGCCAGCACTCAGACTCGCAAGGGCTTATTTCGGTGTTCAAGGATGGCACTGTACTACTTCCGCGTAGCAAGGAGACCTCCTTATCAGATCTTACCAATTATTCTTTTCGTCCTGTTCGATATTCGAAAAGATGCTGATATTTTGTGTTGATGCTGCTAGTTTGACGTCTCCGCGTTAACTCACACGGTCCGACATTTACCGTTATAACGGTAAATGTCACCAACAGTTTAGCTGCACTTTGACCCCTTTGGTCAGTGCACCGATGGTTGTTGATATTTATCGTAATATGAATGCATGTTGTGAGGATCCATATATGTGAGTCCTCACACTGTATACCATACGCAGATCAAGTTTATTTCAAATTTCGGATGCACCCCCCGCACCACCGCATATCGCAAAATAACTTCCACAGCCACAATTTTAAAAATAAAGCTTTGATTTTTGGTACACTTATACGTTGTATCAATGTTGATCATCTGTGTAAATTATACCACGATCGGATAAATAACACCAACGTTATGGAAGAATCTATTACCCCCGTCTCAGCAGGCCGAAACAACAGTTTGACAGGAACTGGACACGTTAAGTGCGCTGCTTGCTTGTGTTGCCGCTGAACTGCTTGAAATGCAAGTTAGGAGCAGGGAGTCTCGTAGTCGGGCACACTCGACTAGAGTATTCTCACTTGTTTTCATTTCGGTTCCGGCAACTTTGGTCGGAATCGATTTGTATAACATTCCTGATTATTTATAAACTATTTCCATCAATTATGGCATTACTTTTAATTTGTACGGTACTGTAAATATAAGCATTTTCCGTACCCTTAATCAAAATTACATTGCTTGTTATTTTACCAACCAACTTATTAAAAATACTTTCTTTAATCAATGAAGACTCCGTTCCAGAATCGATTGAGATCGGAAACTTCGTACTTTGTATCAGCAAGACAGATTTGGATTCATCCACGACACATAGTTCAATTCTCTTTTCTGACCTAGATTCTGTTCCTCCATTTTAGGGGCAATTTGTAGCCATATGGCCAGGCTCACGACTTCTATAGAAAGTTACATTGGCCTTTTCTTGATGAAATGTCTGTCCAAAACTACGTTCCTCACGACGATCTTCACGACGTTCTTGTCCAGCTGCTGAACTTTTGTACCCTTTTCCGCCTCTGCAGTCCGCCTTCTTATGCCCCAGTTTCCCAAAAAGATAGTACTTGATCTCCCAATTTCCCAATTTGATGTATTACAATGACTCCTTGTAATTCTTTGTAATTTTGAATGCAGTTCTCTGGAAAAGTCGATCGAAATTTTCCATATGCCCTAGCACAAAAGCCAATTTTCTCGGTATCCATGTAACTCAATTTTGTACATAACGACTTCACAGTGCATAGACGGACAAGCTTTCACTGGTTTTTGGACGGCTATTGAGCGAAGGCAAGAATGTAGCTGCTGGCGTTTCTGAAGTCTCATTCTGCTGTTCGAATAGTTGACGGAACTCCTGCCGTGTCATTCCAGAATAACACATCTGGGACAGCCATTGACACGTAATTCCTTCCAAAGATTTTCTTAACGCCCCTGAAGACTTTTCGCCAATTGAAGAAAATTTTGATTTGTTGCTCCAGCAACACACAAAACTGCTCCAAAGAGTTGTTGAACGCAAGCTGAAACCCACTTCTGATATCGGGGAAGGAATATTTCCAGTCAGGACGACGTCATCTTGAGTTTGGCCAGTCATGGTTTATAAAGAAATTAATTAGGTTAGTGTAGCGAGTCTCCGCAGCCACACTCGACTCCAGTTCATGCACACTGAGGCCCACTCAACCAGGGCTGATACAACGAACAGTAAATCTCACAGTCACACAGTACGCTGACATGTCAAATCTAATACCACGTAATACACTCTCCGACATATTCATACAAAAAAAAAAAGGATAAATTTAATGATATATAAATATAAGTGTTCAAGAAAATAACTTCATTTTAATACGTTATTTTTAAAAAGGAGGGAGATGTGGTATGCGTTCATATAGAATACACACTGTGTCTTATAAAACTCACATTGTAACACTTTGTTGCAATGTTTATGTAAACTCCATTACAAAGCATATTTCAAGTGCTAAACAATAAGACCGCACATATGTACATATATGCATTAATTTTGAGAAAATAAACAGTTTTATTTAACAAGCTGTCAATTAAGACCTTAGCTTGATGGATTCAAATTTCAGACTAATTTTTAAATTGAAAGTCTGGCCCTAAGCTAGCTGTGAGTGTTGGCAGCGGCGCAACAGCGCAGCTCAGTTGTGGCGATGCTTCCGTTGGCGAGACTTAACTTGTCAGCATATTTATATGTTGCAATGTTTACTTAGAATGCAAAGTGGAGCGAGCGTCGAACTTTAAGTTGTTGTAATGTTCGTGGCAGTCAGCCGATCGCGTACTGTGAAGCCCAGATACCGGGAGCTGCTTACATATGGCAGGCTTACTCCAGCAAACCTTACCACTGGGGTCCTCCTCAGTGCGCCTTTCAGCAGCATCATGCCTGTCTTGCTGATGGAGACGGCAACGCCGACCTCAGGTCCCCAAGCTCCAACGATGTACATTATCCGCTCTCCTGTTAACTCCAGATTCACCCGGAAGTTCCCCTCGACGAAGAGAAGCAAGTCGTCTTCATATGCGCTGAGCTTGCACTCCAGCTCCAAGCGCTGAACACGCACATCCATCATCATGTTCCATATGAATGGACCACTGATGGAACCCTGTGGGCAACCTCTTGTCACCGGAACAGTGACTTCTCCATACCTGCTGACGATACTTGCACTCCTGCCAAAGAAGAAGCTTCTCCACAAGCTGGACTCTCGGCAGCCAGAGTCAACAATGCGACTTAGTGCAGCACTCCACTCCACGTGGTCGAAGGCACCCTTGAAATCCACGAAGTTTCCGAACACATATTTCCTCGGGCCCGCAGAAACAGTGCTCACGACGTGTCTCCAAGCGTCCTCCACACAACGTCCTGGCTTGAATCCATATTCCAAATTGCCATCTGCAGCCTTCCGGTAGCACATTCTTCAGGCGATTCACCATGAGTCCCTCAAGCACCTTTCCAAGCATTGGCAGCAGGCATACACCGCGATATGCTCCAGGATCGCTCCTGACCTTAACGGGCCCCTTGAGCAACGCCACTACCCGCGGGCGTTTCCACTCAGTGGGAAAAAAGCCAAGCAGGGGGACACAGACATCAATCTCGGAGACTTTGAGAATTGGAGGAGCTTCGTCAGGAATGGCTTTCGGTGCAGTCAACTCCGCAACTGGGAAAAAGTTACGGAGGAGCACTCGCGCACAGTCGTGCCAGGTTACGACCAGCTCACCATCCGACCGCAGGCATCCAATCTCAGCCGTCTTTTTGCGTCCGCGGCAAATCCGGTAGACTTGCCCCCATGGGTCATCGTTGTGCTCTCCCACGAAGCAGCGCCAGTTTTCCTCCTTCGCCTTCAGAATGAGCTTCTTGTATTGGCTTACGGAGATCCGTAATTCAGCCGCAAGTTGCTCAGCGTTACTGCTGCCGCGTAATTCTTCAGTCGGCGCCAGGGTGTCCTGACCTCTTGGCGCTTGGTACTAAGGTCGGCATTCCACCAGACCACTTTCCCAACGACTCTAGGCGATCTGCGTCGCAGCACTCTGTCGCACACTCTGCGTACGAGAGCTTGCAGTGCAGATACTTGCTGGTCCAACGGCGTCTCTGTGAAGTCCTCCGGTAGTTCGGGTGCTGTTGTCCTCAGCTCATCACCGAACAATCGCCAGAGGGCATTGGAAAGATTCCAAGACGTCACAGGAGTAAAGTTCTCCACTGTGTCGTTGGGATCAGGCATTATCACAACAGTGATAATGTTGTGGTCGCTCAAATCCCAATCATCCACTCTCCAGTCATCTGGGGCCCACATAAACGCTGCTTCGCTGACGATTGTCACGTCGATATCGCTATGTGCTCTGCGATTATCAAACGTGTAGACCTCATTGGGCACGTTGAGTACCTCGGCTCGACACCCGTGAATCCATTCACCTAGCAGTTCACCCCGTTGGTGGTTCGGGCGCCCCCGAGAGAACTTGGGTAGCTTGCTGAACCACATGGGGGATACTGCGTTCGCATCGATCCCGAAGATGACAGGGATACTACTGGCTAGCCTTACTACCGCATCTAGGTACGCAAGGTACGGTTCCAGTGGAGCGTCAAATTGGCAGTATACGGAGCAAAGGAAGATTGAGCCAAAGCCTCCTGTGATCCTGTGATCGGTGATGAGCGGTTCCATTGGCATGCAGATTGCATCTGAGTCCGTGACGACTATGGCTGCTTTCCCTCGTCGGGCGCTGAACACTCGGATATCCGCTGGAAAGCCAGTTATGAGTCCGTCCGGGTCGACGTAGGCGGACAGACGCACATTTCACAAACCCTATTTACTCTTTTTTCTTTTTATTTTTTTTTTTTAATTAAAAAAAGAGTATAAATATGAAAAAGAACGCCAGTTATGATAACGTTTGTTTGACAAAAACAAATCAAAAATTGTTAAACTTAAGATGGGCGGAAATGTATTGCTCAAAAACGAATAGAGGAACCAACTCAACATCCCTAATGTTCGCCGAATTAACAAGGAGTTCATTTGCGGCTTCACGTGTATTTAGTTGGCGTTTGATCCGACCTAATTTCGCAACGTCAGCATTAAAGCTTGCAAGCAGTTATAGCCAAATACAAGAACAACGTTTACGGACAACAAACTCAAACATGCCGCTCTTCGAAACATTTGCGAAAGGCGCTAAGAACTCGCCAAATTACAGCCTTTATTTTAAAAACAACTGCGGCAATGTCATCTCACCAATGCACGATATTCCATTGCACGCCAACAAGGAGAAGAACATCTACAACATGGTCGTTGAGGTGCCACGTTGGACAAACGCTAAAATGGAGATAAGCCTGAAAACGCCAATGAATCCCATTAAGCAGGATATTAAGAAGGGTAAACTGCGCTTTGTGGCCAATTGTTACCCTCATAAGGGCTACATTTGGAACTACGGCGCCATGCCACAAACCTGGGAGAATCCCGACCATATTGAACCCTCCACTGGCTGCAAGGGCGATAATGATCCCATCGATGTCATCGAAATTGGCTATCGTGTTGCCAAACGTGGCGATGTGCTGCAGGTGAAAGTTCTGGGCGCCATAGCGCTGATTGATTGGGGCGAAACGGATTGGAAGATTATTGCCATCGATGCTAATGATCCTTTGGCATCGAAGGTGAATGATGTATCCGATGTGGATCAATACTTTCCGGGCCTGTTGCGTGCCACAGTCGAGTGGTTCAAGATTTACAAAATACCCGATGGCAAGCCAGAGAATCAATTTGCTTTTAAAGGTGATGCAAAGAGTGCAGACTTTGCCCATTCCATCATTGCCGCGACGCACAAGTTTTGGCACACTTTGATCAATCAGACCAATGTGGAGAAACCGTCAATTGCTTGTCAAAACATTACCAATGCTAGCTCCGAGTATGTTATAAGCAAAGATGAGTCTGCCAAATTGGCCGAGGCTGCCTCAGATGGTGGCGAGGTCGAGGAAATTGAAGACACAGGTAAGGTTTACTATGTTCGTGCAAAGCTTTAGCCTATCCACACACGCCTAACCCAGCAAAACTGGATACTGCATCCAAGCCTGCATGCTTTACTATACTAACCACACAAACAAAGAAAACTATACCAAAAACTCGAAACCAAATGTTCTCATGCTGTAAATATTGCTATAAACACAATCCCAACACAAACCAAATGTTGTCCTGCTGTAAATATTGCTATATACACTATATACACAATCCCAACACACACTTATACACACCTTTTGTAATTGGCTATGCTTGTTTCTTATGAATTATGAATAATGTTTAATAAATATTGTGATCTAAAAAAAAAAAAAAAAAAAAAAAAAAAAAAACTAGATCCAAAGTTCAGGGGTCCATTCTTAATGGCAGAAGTACTCGATAGAGATCTATATGTGAAGGCAAGAGTCGTTGAGATGTATGCCGGCAGAAGATACACGACACGTGTGATGATGAAGACGGAGTTGAAAGAGATGGCAATAGCGCAATAGTGTATTCTAATGTGATTGATGGCGTTGAAAGAGGCGTCAGAGATGAGTTTGTGGCTTCTAACGAATAAAAGGAATTGGTGGACTCCAATGTGGTGGAGGCATTGATGCATTTCAATGTATGATAACAGAGCTCTGCCAGGACGATACGTTGTTATGCTATTTGCCTGATTTTTATTCCCTTGCAGAGGGTATTATAATTTTGTCACGAAATGTGTAACGCATTGAAGGAGACGTCTCTGAGGCTTTTTCTGGCACAGATGCTTTTTCTTTCTGAAGGCAGTACATATGTCAGAATCGGCCAGATCGGACCACTATAACATATAGCTGCCATAGAAACGATCGGTTGAAAAATAAGTTTTTGTATGAAAAACTTTTTTGTTTTTCAAGATAACTCAACCAAACTCACTATGTCCCAGTTTTAACACTATCAACATGTATTGGCATAATTTCATCGAAATCGAACCACTATATCTTATAGCTGTCATAGGACCGATCGGTTGAAAAATAAGTTTTCTTATGCAAATGTTTTCTGCAAAGGTATATATCTTCGACACGCCGAAGATAACATTTCTTTCTTGTTTTAAGTACACTAGTCAATGTGTTTACCTATTAAGTATGTGAGGACCCATATATGGATCCTCACAAAAGGCGTTGGAAAGGTACGATAAATACCAACAAACCATCGGTGCACTGACCGAAGGGGTCAAAGTGCAGCTAAGCCGTTGGGGCATTTACCGTTATAACGGTAAATGTCGGCTGCCGGCGCCTATAAAAGGAGACAGCAGCGTGGAGCCAAGGCAGTTAACGTGGGGACGTCAAACTGAACACATCGAAAACAGCAACAACAACATCTGTTCGAAAAGGATCGAACAGGACGAAGGATACCAGGTAAGATTCGATAAGGAGGTCCTTGCTACGTGGAAGTAGTGCAGTGCCATCCTTAAAACACCAAATTAAGCCCTAGCGAGTCTGAGTGCTAGCAGGAGTGCTTCAGTGCGTGTCTTGGTGTAGGTCGGAGAGTCTGGCGAGTCCTTGTAAAAGACAGGAGTGCCATTGACGAATCCTGACGAGAACAAGAGTGCCTGAAGCGAGTCCTTGCGTTACCAGAGTGCTAGGCGTAGCCAAGGTGGAGAAAAGGTGCCTGCACTGGTTCTTAGCGAACAAGGTCGCGTCCTTGTCGATCTTACGAATAAAGGACACGCACTCTAGGTGAGTCCTTGCGAAAGTCAGAGAGTCGGGCGAGTCTTGGTGAAAGACCGGAGTGCCTAAGACGAGTCCTGATAAGTGCAAGGAGGACCTAAGAGGTGTCCTCGCCGGCCAGGATCACCACAGGACATCCCAGCCAGGAGCAAATAAATATTAAATAATTTTTTAAAGGCAAGTGTGCCTAATAAGTAGGGTTTTGAATGAATAAAAAGACCAACAAATTTAAATAAACACGTCTTCTTAATTATCGTCCTATAAATTTGTTGCACGAGTCCTTAGACCGCCTGAGCTTAGCCCAGCTTAAACTCGGGTCAACCGAAGGTTCGTTACAACTGGCGCCCAACGTGGGACATGACCATATTTAAGGATACGCAATTCAACAAATTCAAACCCTATTTATAAAAGAAAATTGCACAAAATGGTACGAGCTTGGGTATACAACCTCAAAAAGGAGGAAATAGAGCGGTATGGAAGGGAATTTGGAGTAGCAGTGTCGGGCACAGTCGACGTGATGCGTCGACAACTCGGGGAGTGGGTGAGTCAGAACGAAACGCAGACTCAACATGCACTTCGGATCAACGAGCTCTCCCGTCTGCACACCCGACCGACAGCTCCAAAAATCGGCGCGGAGGAGGAAAAAAGCGAGGACACAGGCAACCCAGGGCTGCTCCAAGTGCCGCCACCAAGGAGTCCGCATGTGGCCGCATCCACCAGCGCTGCCGCAGCTCGGTTGCAGCATTCACGGCCATTTCCGTGGGGAGCCCTACCACCATTTGTACGGAGGGAAGACGCTCCCACGGACAACACCAGAGATTATGCCAAAGTGGCCAAACAGGTTCGAGAGTGGGGTTTCCGGTTCAACGGAACCTCCAAGCCCTTGGAATTTTTGGAACAGGTGGAATGGTCGGCCGAAACATATGGGCTGGACCTCAATCTGGTTCCAAGGGCTCTGCCCGCACTGTTGCGGGGCATGGCTTTAAAATGGTACATCGCCAACAACAGACACTGGACTTCCTGGTCCTCATTCAAGGCAAACTTCGATGAGTACTTTCCAAAAGATCCAGGAAGAGGTCCTCAGGAGAAGGCAGGACCTCGGAGAGCCTTTTAAAATATACATGGTGGAGATGCAAACCATGATGAGGCCACTGCGCTACTCAGCCCACCAAGAGTTGAAGCAGATATATACCAACCGTCTGCCCGATCTAGGCGCGTTCGCTCGACCACATCACTACACGACTCTGACGGAGTTGATGCAGTTGGCCGACGAGTATGAGGAGTTAGAAAGGGACAGGGAACGTCTGAGACAACAAAGCCGGCCTAACCGGTCCCGACTGATGTCAATGGAGGAGATGCGAGGCCCCGAAACGCAGAGTCGGTTGACCGAAAGAGAGGAATCACGTGGTCCCGAGAACCGGTCCCGACTGATGGCAATGGAGGAGTCCCGCGGCCCCGAGAATAGGGATGTGCCGAGGCGGTTTGATAACACGCGTGCGGATCCCAGACCAGCTCCCAGGACGCAGCATCCAAGCCCGAGAACGCATGTGTCAAATCCAACCAGGGCCTGTAGAATCTGCGGCCAGGAAGGACACTGGGCGGTGGAGTGAAAAAATGCACGGTTGGAGTTTTGCTGGCACTGCGGACGCATAGGAGTTCGCACCGCCACATGCTGCCCACCGGGAAACGGCCATCGGCTTCAGCCGCTAGCCGCTAGCCAGGGGCGAGCGGGAGCCGGCAAGAGCAGCCCCTCACCACTAATTGGACAACTACAGGACGAAGGCGCGCACCTATCGGCGACAGTGACGATAGGCGTGGAGGAATGCAAGGCCACTGTCGACACCGGCGTGACCAGCAGTTTCATCAGCGAAAGACTCGCTGAACAAATATGTGGTGTGGGACAGCGGAGACCCACTCGGAGGCAGGTACGTTTGGCGGACGGGAGGAGCACAAGGATAGCCGAACAAATAGAGGTAAAAGTTGGACTGGGTGATCGGAACCTATCACTAGGATTACTCATTTTGCCCGGGGTCATAGACCAATTAGTGCTGGGATGGGATTTCCTAGCTGGCATGGGCACTATTTTGGAATGTGCAGGTCTCAGAGTGACCATCCCGTCCCGCAGGAGGAACAACGGATGGTTAGAGGAACGGTTGTCGGTAGCAGTGACAGAGTCAGACACAGCAACCACAGCCGAAGAGATCAGTAAGCCACCAGCCCATCCTATTCACCCAGATGCCGCGATGGACGCATTTTTGAGGGAAGAACTGGCCGTTTTTGAAAACATGACGGGCACGTCACCAATCACGGAACACTGAATTGTGATGAGCGACGACCGCCCCATCAAACAGCGATATTTCCCCAAGAATCCAAAGATCCAAGCGGAAATAAACAAACAAGTGGATGAGTTGTTGGCAAAGGGTTGCATCGAGCCATCGAAAAGTCCGCACAGCGCACCTATTGTCATGGTGCGGAAGAAAACAGGAAAATGGAGGCTCTGCGTCGACTTTCGACAGTTGAATAGAAAATCCGTCAAAGATGCGTATCCTTTACCACGAGTGCACCACATCCTGGATCAACTCCGTGAGACTCGCTACATTACTAGCCTCGACCTGAAGGACGGATATTGGCAGATCCGTATGGAAATGAACAGTAGGCCGTTGACAGCGTTTACAGTTCCAGGGAAAGGACTTTACCAATGGAAAGTCATGCCATTCGGACTCCACTCAGCTCCGGCCACATTTCAAAGGGCACTGGACCAAGTCATCGGACCCGAGAT
The DNA here is from genome assembly GCA_949708635.1 of Hirtodrosophila cameraria. Taxonomy (NCBI): domain Eukaryota; kingdom Metazoa; phylum Arthropoda; class Insecta; order Diptera; family Drosophilidae; genus Hirtodrosophila; species Hirtodrosophila cameraria. Next base: position 37,046,882 of record OX453089.1, read on the forward strand.
GATGCCACTCGGTTTTGCTTATTTGGACGACATCATCGTAATAGGCAAAACACGACAAGAGCACATGGCAAATCTCAAGGAAGTGTTCCGACGGCTCCGAGAGGCAAATCTAAGGGTCAACGTGGACAAATGTGACTTCTGTAAATAGGAATTGAAATATCTGGGCCATCTAGTCACTGAGAAAGGAATCAGAACAGACCCGGAGAAAGTGGCTGCCATCGCCGAATTAAAACCGCCATCGAACGCCAAGGAGCTGCGTCAATTTGTGGGCGTGGCATCATGGTACCGACGTTTCGTTCCGGATTTTGCAACAATTGTACACCCTCCAAATGCCCTACTAAAAAAAGGAGCAAAATGGGAGTGGTCGGATGAACGTCAAAGGGCATTCGCAACAGTGTAGGCCAAACTGACGGAGGCTCCCGTCTTAGCCTGCCCAGACTTCTCCAAACCATTTGCGCTACAGACAGACGCTAGCAATTACGGATTAAGAGCCATAGTGACACAGCCGTCCGAAGATGGAGAAAGGGTTATCTCCTACGCCAGCAGGACTCTGAACGGAGCCGAACGAAACTATTCAGCGACGGAGAAGGAGTGCCTAGCGATCGTGTGGGGAATACGTAAGTTGAGACCATATTTGGAGGGCTATAACTTCACCGTGATAACCGATCACATGGCCCTAAAATGGCTCAACTCCATCGAAAGTCCATCCGGAAGGATTGCTAGGTGGGCACTGAAGCTGCAACAATACGATTTTGAAGTTTTATACTGCAAAGGGAAGCTCAACGTCGTGGCAGATGCACTGCCTCGGCAACCACTAGACATGCTGTCGGATATAGGACACAGAGGCCATCCTGGAGGAAACAGATCCAAGCTGCAACTGGATCCAAAAGATGCGAGACAAGGTACGGCAGAGCCCCCATAAACTTCCAGACTACATAGAGGAAGGCGGACATTTATATAGGCACATACCACACCAGGCCGGGACCGAAGATTTGGTGGCCTGGAGGCTGACCCAGTGGTCAGAAACTGCAGGTGCTAAAGGAAAACCACGACGCAGCGACAGCAGGACACTTGAGAAGCCGGAAAACAATCGCCCGGGTCGCAGCAAAATATTATTGGCCACGATTATACCGCGACGTCAGGACATACGTCCGACAATGCCAACTTTGTCAACGTTATAAGCCAAATCAATTGCTGGCGGTAGGCAAGATGCTGACCAAAATTCCAGAAGAGCCATGGTCAACGGTCTGTGCAGACTTTGTTGGACCACTGCCCCGTTCCAAGCATGGGAACTCAATGATGTATGTTATGGTCGATTAAATCTCAAAATGGACGGAACTAGTGCCATTAAGAAGCGGGACGACTGCAACGCTACAAAAGCCCTTCAGGGAAAGGATATTGGCTCGTTTCGGAGTACCCAAGGTACTAATTACGGACAACGGGACACAATTCACTAGCAAAAGCTTCAAGAAATTCTTGGAGGATCTGGGCGTAAAACATCAATTTACAGCACCATACACTCCACAAGAAAACCCAACAAAACGGTTGAATCGGACGGTTAAAATTATGATATCGCAATGCGCCGGAAATAACCAGCGCTGTTGGGACGAAGCATTGCCGGAAATAACGCTAGCGGTGAATACAAGCTCGTCCGCATCAACCAGCTATACGGTCGCATTTATCAACCAGGGTCGGGAGCCAAGGCTTTCAAAAACATTGTATGATGAGGTCACCATCGGGACAGGACAACCACCACAAGGAGCTTCAGAAAATTCAAACAAATTGAAAAAGATTTTCGAAATTGTGCGACGAAGCCTCGAAAAAGCTGCGCAGGACCAAGGCCGCCACTACAACTTGAGAAGAAGACAGTGGCAGCCAAAAATTGGTGATAAAGTGTGGGCCAAGGAACACCACCTTTCAAACGCGGCTGAAGGATTTGCAGCTAAACTGGCACCAAGGTTTGGGGGTCCCTACCAAATCGTGGACTTAAAATCACCAGTGATTTGCAAACTCCAGAGCGAATCGGACAACCGGATCAGAACAGCACACGTGAGTGACCTGAAACCTCATATCGAGGCCGGTAGTCAGTAAAAAGAAAAACAAAACAGATATACAATTTTTTACCTAACCCTATAACAATTCGGTATAAAGGGGCATGAAAGAAAAAAATAGCAGCATCTGAAAAAAAAGGACTTTAGTTCAAAATCAACACGATACCACACATACTCACCCAAAAGTAATGCAGGACCTGTTGGAGAAAAAGAAGACTTTAGTTTTTGGAATTAAAAATTTTTTTTTTTTTAAAAAAAAGGGATGATAACTATAGTCATAATTATATTCTAGGTGAGTCTTTGGGTGATCGGAGTGTCTGGCGAGTCCTTGTGAGAGACAGAAGTGCCATAGACAAGTCCTGATACAAGCAGGAGAACCTAAGAAGTCATAACTATAACTATGTGTATTAAGCAGTAGTTTAGAATCACTTTTGGCACCACTAAAATTTCTACAAGGGTGTTCAAAAGTGCACGGCGAAATCACACACCCACACTACACAAACTTTACATAGGGAGAGCAATTATGGCTGCCGGCAGGGTCCGTTAGCAACATTTACAAACGGACCCAGCCAACAGCTATAAAAGGGCAACGCCAACACGAGGGCGGCCTCTTTGGAAAAAAAAAAATATAACACAAGCAACACCACCATGCCGAAATACAATCTGCGCAGTGCTGCAACCAGCGGGAAGGGACGCACGACACCCCGGGCACGTCACCAGGATGATGTCTTGGAGATACTGGCGTCGCCTTTATGCAGCGGTAAGGAGTCGGAGACGGAGTGGGCAGATTCCACCTCCGACTCGTCGACAGCAACACCGCCTCCGATCGCGGAGAGGAAGCGCGTCGCTGGACACAGCGAGACAATGGCCGCAGTCTATGCAGCGAAATGGGCCGCCGAGAAATCGGTAATAATGGCAGCGAACACGACGGCAACGGCGACAACGGCAGCGAAGACGACGCCAACACTGCCACCGATCACTGGAGGAAAGCGCGTCAACGCTGGACACAGCGAGACAATGGCCGCAGCCTACGCAGCGATATTGGCTGCAGAGAGGAGGGCGGCAACAGCGACGGCGGCAACGGCAACAACAAAGGCGGGCAATAAAACGGCCAGAGCAGCGGCGTCGGCGACGGCAAAAAGGGACGCCGAGCTGGATAAGGCCATGGCGGCGGAGATGGCCACGTGGCCAACCACCATGCCTCCGACACCCGGACGCGATTTCGAGGAGGCCATAGAAACCGTCGTCATCAGCGATACCGAGTCGGAGATAAGCGTCCACACACACTGCAGTGGTTCGCAGATGGCCATCTCCGACTCGGACGCGGGAACGGCGGCACGACCGGAGGGACTCCGACTTAAGGCGGTACGCACCATTGTGTGGGCGCAATCACTGGCAGCGTTGACTACACCAACACTGGGACAAAAGGTGAGGCAAGCAACGCCAGCGACACCGACACCACCGCCAACACCCACAACGGCCGAGACACCGACGCAACCACGGTACACGTTCGACGGACCGGAGTTGGGCAAACGCGCGGTAACCGCAGGGAGGATGTTGGCGCCGACACCACCAACAACCCCGAACACGCCATCGACACCATCCACGGCGAGCAGCACAACAACACCACACTCACCATGGGCTGCGTCCGGAACGCCACGAAGACGTCGGCAACACCCGTGGGCGGATCCATCGCGGCAGGGCGGTTGGCAAGAGCTGCCCTCCGCAGAGTTGCCACCGCAACTTGCCGCGGAAGTAGAGGCGTTGGATCCGTCCATCACGTGGCGCACCTCGCGCCTCACGTGGATCGCCGGAAGGCAGTTCCGGATCAGGATGGAAGGTAAAATTCAAAAAAATTTATGAAGAAAAAATATATATAAACAAAGAAAAAAATATATGTATAAAATACAAAACTTACGATTAATTCCTTAGGTTAACCAGGGGGATCATTCATCAGGGAAGCGGGAGTCATCCATCAGGGGAGGGGGGTCCATTGGGCCTCACTAGATGTACAATAAAATTAATAATAATAAAATAAGTTAAGTTAGGCTACTCACGTTTTTTCCCAACAGCTGATGCACACTTCAAGAATCAACACAGTTGGCAACGCTGCACAGACGGCTCGGAACCACTAGTTCCAGAACCGATAACGATGTGTCGAGTGCCAAGTTCAGCGAAAAGGCGCCAGATGGCGCAACACAAACGCAAATTTAAATTCAATGGGCATTTAAATTCAAATTTGCCAATATAAATTGGGACACCAACTTTTCGCCTTTTCCCGAAGAAAGAGGGGAGTGTGAGGACCGATATATGGATCCTCACAAAAGGCGTTGGAAAGGTACGATAAATACCAACTCCAAATCGGTGCACTGACCGAAGGGGTCAAAGTGCAGCTAAACCGTTGGGTCATTTACCGTTATAACGGTAAATGTCGGCTGCCGGCGCCTATAAAAGGAGACAGCAGCGTGGAGCCAAGGCAGTTAAAGCGGAGACGTCAAACTGAACACATCAAAAACAGCAGCAACAACATCTGTTCGAAAAGGATCGAACAGGACGAACGATACCAGGTAAGATTCGATAAGGAGGTCCTTGCTACGCAGAAGTAGTGCAGTGCCATCCTTAAAACCACCATAGTAAGCCCTAGCGAGTGCCACTGACGAATCCTGACGAGAAACAAGAGTGCCTGAAGCGAGTCCTGGCGTATACCAGAGTGCTAGGCATAGCCAAGGTGGAGAAAGGTGCCTGTACTGGGGTTTTAGCGAGCAGGTCGCGTCCTTGTCGATCTTACGAATAAAGGACACGCACTCTAGGTGAGTCCTTGCGAAAGTCAGAGAGTCAGGCGAGTCCTGGTGAAAGACCGGAGTGCCTAAGACGAGTCCTGATAAGTGCAAGGAGGACCTAAGAGGTGTCCTCGCCGGCCAGGATCACCACAGGACATCCCAGCCAGGAGCAAATAAATATTAAATAATTTTTTAAAGGCAAGTGTGCCTAATAAGTAGGGTTTTGAATGAATAAAAAGACCAACAAATTTAAATAAACATGTCTTCTTAATTATCGTCAGTGCTTTACACTATAAATTTGTTGCACGAGTCCTTAGACCGCCTGAGCTTAGCCCAGCTTAAACTCGGGTCAACCGAAGGTTCGTTACAGTAAGTTGCTAAAGCTTGGCAACAGGAGCCCAAATTGGAGAGTGTCTTGTTTATCTAGTAACTTCACGAGAGAAAGTGAATGGAAAACCGCTAAGTGCCGAAAACAAAATGTGAAAATTTTTAATGGGAAAAAGGGTATAACTCCCTATTTAAGTACTGCAAATGTATGTAATAGGCAGCAGGAAGCAGTTCCGACTATATAAAGTATATATGTTCTTGATCAGCATCAACAGCCGAGTAGATATAGCCATGTCCGTCTGTCTGGTTGCCTGTCTGTCAGTATGATCGCGTTGCTCTCAGAGATAATGAGAGCTAGAGACATTAGATCAAGTTTATTTCAAATTTCGGATGCGGCCCCCGCATCCCCGAAAATCGAAATAAACTCCCACAGCCACAATTTTGAAGACACATCTTTGATTTTTTGTACATGTATATGTTATGTCAATGCTGCTCAGCTGTGTAAATTGCATTACGATCGGATAAGCAACAACAAAGTACTTGAAGAATCTATTTTCCCCGTCTCAGTGGGCCAAAGAAAAAAAGAGTATATTGGGTTTGTGAAATGTCCGTCCGTCCGTCCGTCTGTCCGTCCGTCTTTCCGTCCGTCTGTATGAACGCAGTTATTTTTCCACAGTTTTGAAGCTAGAGCATCCAAACTTGGCATACATGTTGGTATATACCATAGTCAGACAAAGTATCAAGATCTAAAAAAGCTAGAGTAACCAAATAGCACAAAGGCTACTTATCACATCCTTCATTGATCTGAACAACAAAATTTTGGCCACGCCCACCCCCGCCCACTCAAATGAGCAAAGTCTGTATCTCCCCCACCCTCTTAGCAAGAGTCCCCAAATTTTGCAGGTTGAATTCTATTGTCCTATTAAATAGATTGCATACAAATAATTTTGCCTCGCCCACCCCCGCCCTTGCAATCGAGCAAACTTAAATTGATGGTAAAACTTGAACGACTTGAGCAAAAATACATTTGCCACGCCCAGTTCTGACTCCGCAAAGAGGCTAAAAAAGAGTTTATTACAGTCGGGTGCATCCGACTGCAACGCTCTTATTTTATTTTTATATAGATCATTGAAATTAAGTTTGAAGCTGAGTGCTCACTTTCGGCATATGCCTAAGCTACTGTGAAAATTTCAGCCATATAGCTCTTGTGGTTTGGGCTCTGCGTTGATTACCAAACGCCAATCACCGGTGAGGACAAACTCTTTTATATATATAAATTATTTGAACAATGCCGATCTGGCTCAAAGGACCATGTTTTCGGGATTACCTGTAGTTTTTCGCGTCGATAATATTTATAAAAATACACCACATTGATCATTTTTAAATATATTTATTTCAAATAATTAATTCACAAATTGTTCTGTTGCATGCGTGTGTGTTATTACTCTTTCACAGTTTAACTCAAAAAGCCCCGTATTCAACAAAAGGGCTGCCAGCTTGTTATAAAATAAATGTTCCAATCTTTGATATAATTCTGTATACTTTCCAACACTAGCATTATCGATAAACTTAAATTTAAAAATAACGAAACAAATATATTCTTCGTCAACACAAACTAAAAAATTTCTTATCGAAAATAAAGTAATTTAAAGTATGGCTCAGCTCAGAGTTACAAATCCCTTCAAAAATATCATGCATAATCTCTACGCTTACTATATCCGACATTTTAAAAGTTTCTAGTTTTTTAAAAACGCAAAGCTCTTTTATCATCGTCGTAGCAGTATTGTCTTCTGATAGGTCTTTTATATAATTTAGTTCGTTTCGGAAAAGGGTAACATCTTCTTCAAAAAGGTCTTGGGATGCAGATTTTTGTGTCTTGCAGATTCTGCAAACATAATTGGTACCAAAACATATGGTAAACCCAAGAAAAGCATTTAACCCTAAATTGTCTCATGAAACAGTTGCTAAAACAAGATGAACTGTTTTCAAAGTTCCATTAGCTTGTATAGAAATACCGACTTCCTCTAAATCTCTTAATGCTGAGCATAAATGTCCAAAATTTGATGTACAGCCAAAAACAATACTAGATGATTTGATTAAACAGCAAACGAAAATCGTTTGAAGCGCTGAAATACTTTCACATGGTAATAACGGAAAGGTTAGGTAAAATGCAGCAATTTTATGGATTCCACATTTTTTTGTTCACTTCAAAATCGTCCTGATACACAATTTTATTACCGAAATTTTTAATTTTTTCTTTCCAAACTGATCCTTGACATCTTCATTTTCCTTAAGTTTATTAAGTATTGAATTTTTTGGCAATCGTAAATATATCTGAATGTGTTGCTTAATAGGAAGCATTACTTCTTTTGTTGGCAGGCCTGAAACCCTTGCAATCGTTGCAAAATTATCTATTACGTACTCCTTGGGTTCGGTATATAAATGCTTTTAAAATTTATATTCAGTATTCAGATTTAATAATGGGAGCATGGTGCAAAATGTTGTTGCGGATATAAGGTTAAAATCTGCCAATTGTTCCTCAATCAAACATAACATTGGGTCTAGAATCGTTTCATAAACACTATTTATAATCTCTAATGCTTAGTTTCTAGATGACGACATTTTTCCGTACACATCTAACACAAACTTCCGGGCATAACCATTTTTTAAGCTCTTTTTCTTAATTACAACTTCATCTTTAGATTCATTACTAACTAGTAAGAATGCTCTAGTCGAGTGTGCCCGACTACGAGACTCCCTGCTCCTAACTTGCATTTCAAGCAGTTCAGCGGCAACACAAGCAAGCAGCGCACTTAACGTGTCCAGTTCCTGTCAAACTGTTGTTTCGGCCTGCTGAGACGCGGGTAATAGATTCTTCCATAACTTTGGTGATGAAATTTACAGCTGATCAACATTGATGCAACATATATGTGTACAAACAAAGCTTTATCTTTAAAATTGTGGCTGTGGGAGTCTTTTGCGATATGCATCCGAAATTTGAAATAAACTTGATCTGCGTATGGTATACAGGAACCTGCATGCCAAGTTTCGTGTCTCTAGCTCTTATAGTCTCTGAGATCGACGCGTTCATACAGCCAGACGGACAGATAGACGGACAGACAGACGGATATGGCTAGTTCGTCTCGGCTGTTGATCCTGATCAAGAATATGTATAGTTTATATGGTCGGAAATGCCTCCTTCTGTCTGGGAAAAAGGGAGTTATAAAGTACTGCAAATGTGTGTGTTGCCACACAAACCGAGGTGGCAACGCGCGGCGCAGTTTAGCGCGAAACAAAACCAAACGAACAGCTGATCACGAGAAAGAGCGCGCATCAGACACACAATTGGAATGTATAAGTGTATGCGGCGATTGGAAAACAGCCGTTATGCACTGGAAATAACTGTAAGACCGCGCGATTTGGCCAGCGGCGCTTGTAAGAACAAATTAGAAACAGAGGAAAAAAGAAGTCAAGCACGAGAGGTTGCTAGGTTATCGTGAGTCGCGGTCAAATACAAGTTTTTTAGTATCTCTTTTTCAATCGTTTAAAAGTAAATCTTAATCTCAATTAATCACTGTATATAAATAGCTAAATCTATAAATTGTTAACTGAATCTCTATCGTACGCATTTAATAAAAATTAAAGTACTTCAAATCAAACTTAACCGATACTTAGTTAATGTGTTTACCCCCCGCAAGGAGGCATTGCCCAGCGAGGCAATAGTGTGTACAGGCAGAAGGAGGCATTTCCGACCATATAAACTATATATACATTCTTGATCAGCATCATGACATGACTTGTAGAAAAAAATTTAAAAATGTAACTTACCTGAAATTAAAAACATACTTGCCATCAGTGCAAACCTATATTGAAATAAGAACAATTAAGAACGTTGCAGTCGGATGCACCCGACTGCTATATATTCTTTTTTTCGCCTCTTTGCGGTGTTAGAAGTGGGCGTGCCAAAAAATGATTTTTATCCAATCTATTTATTAGGGCAACAGAATTCAAACCTGCAAAATTTAGTGATTTTAGCTAAAAGGGTGTGGGAGATACACACTTTGCTCATTTGTGGGGGGGAGGGGGGTGGGTGTGGCCAGATTTTTTCTAGTCAGATCAATCAAGGAAGTGAAAAGTAGCCCTTGTGCAAAATTTGGTTACTCTAGCTGTAAAACTGAAGATACAGTTTTTGCCGTTTGTATAGGTAGGGTTGGCGGTGGGGGGGGGAGATCTTGACATTTTGTCTGACTATGGTATACATCAACAAAAATAAAAAATATTAAAAAAAACATAAAAATATTGGTCCAACAATTAGTTTCATGCAAGAATTGGGGAAAACCAGGAAACCCCAATTCAACCAATATTGTTAAAGATTAGTAGGCAACATTTTTACTACCGTTTTACCGTTAAAAATTGAAAATTAGGAGAGAAAAATAGGAACGGACGGAAAATCTAATAGATGTTACAAAGCCAAATTTAAATTAGTTAGCAATGAAGTTTTTACAAAGTTTACATTGTTATCAAAAGAAAATAAATGATAGTATTTGTTATAAATTAAGCAAAGACTGCGGAAAGATTCATGCTGAGCGTAGTTAGTATGACAATTCTTGAGATAGAGAGGAGTATAATTTCTAGTAAGGCGAGACGGTACTGACAAACTAATAAGGCTTGACAAGTGGAATTGAATTAACTTCACCAGAAAGAAGTTTATGCAAATAAATAACACCATGGAAAATCCTGCGGCTATTAAGTGAATGAAGGTTGATAAGACGAAGCCTACTTTCATAAGAAGGAAGATGTCTAGAAGGGTCCCAATTAAGTCCACGAAGAGCAAAGATTAAGAACTGTTTCTGCACAGATTCAAGTTGGTTTTGAAATTTTTAGTCATATGGAGACCATACACAGGATCCATATTCCAGAATGGGCGTAACGAGGGAGACATAAAGCTGTTTAGTTGTATACGGATCAGTGAATTCCTTAGACCATCTCTTAACAATGCCAAGGACCCCATTGGCTTTATTGGAGATAATAGAAATGTGCCAATTGAAACAAAAATTAGGAACAAACAGGATACCTAAGTCATCAACTTTATGTAAACGCTTAAGAGGAATTTTATTAATTTCATAGGCAAAGAAGTAAACCGCGTCACGTCATACGTTAGACAATGTCAAATTTGTCAACGGTATAAGACAAATCAATTACTGGCGTTAGGTAAGATGGTGACCCAAATTCCAGAGGAGCCATTGTTAACGGTCTGTGCAGACTTTGTCGGACCACTGCCCCTTTCTAAGCATGAAAACTCAATGCTGTTGGTTATGGTCGATCGATTTTCAGGGAGAGGACATTAGCTCGTTTTGGAGTATCCAGAGTACTAATCGCGGACAACGGGACACAATTTTCGAGAAAAATTTTCATGAAATTCTTGGAGGATCTGGGCGTAAAACATAAATTTACAGCACCACAAGAAAACCCAACAGAACGGATGAATCGGACAGTTAAAACAATTATATCGCAATACGCCGGAAATAACCAGCGCTGTTCGGGCGAACCATTGCCGGAAATAACACTAGCTGTGAACACAAGCTCGTCCGCATCAACAGGCTTTACGGCAGCATTCATCACCCAGGGTCGGAAACTAAGGCTTCCGAAAACATTGTACGATGACGTCACTATCGGGACAGGACAACCACCTCAAGGACCTGGAGAAAATTCAAACAAATTGAAGGACCAAGCCCGCCACTACAACTTGAGAAGAAGACAGTGGCAACCAAAAGTTGGTGATAAGGTGTGGGCCAAGGAACACCACCTGTAAGCTGACGGATGTGCAGCTAAACTGGCATTAAGGTTGGGGGTCTTTACCAAATCGTGGACCTCACATCACTAGTGATTTGCAAACTCAAGAGCAAATCGGACAACCGGACCTGAAACCTCATATCGAGGCCGGTTATCACTAAAAAAAAAAATATTGTTTTATTTTTTAAACTCTAACTCTTTAACAAATTTTTTTTTTACACAAAAAAAAAACAAAACAGGAAGGAAGCCTAAAATTTAAATTTTTTTTTTTTTAAACATGGTCAGAAAGGAAAAAAAGGGCAAGAAAGATTTATAAAAAAAATAAAAATAATACCAGCATCCGAGAGCAGAAGAGGATTTTAGTTAAAAATCACCAAGATATCAGGATCACCAGAAGTAATGCAGGACCAGTAGGAGAAAGAAGAAAACTTTAGTTGTTGGAATTTTTTTCTTTATTTTTTTTTTATGTTTTATTTATTTACAAAAAAAAAAAAAAAAACAGGTAAAAATGCTCTAGACGAGTGTGCCCGACTACGAGACTCCCCGCTCCCAACTTGCATTTCAAGCAGTTCAGCGACACCACAAGCAAGCACCGCGTTCAAAGTGTCCAGTTCCTGTCAAACTGTTGTTGTTGTTGTTTCTGCCAGCTGAGACGGGGGTAAAAGATACATCCATAACTTTGGTGTTTGTTATCCGATCTTAATGAAATTTACGCAAAATTGATCAAACATATATAAGTACCGAAAATCATAGCTTTATTTTTATACTCTTTTTTTTAATTTTTTTGAAAAAAAAGGAAAAAAGAGTATATTGGGTTTGTGAAATGTCCGTCTGTCCGTCTGTCCATCCGTCCGTATGAACGCAGGTTTTTTCCACAGTTTTGAAGCTAGAGCAACCAAACTTGGTATACATGTTGGTATATACCATAGGCAGACAAAGTGTCAAGATCACCCCCCACCCCACCCCTTCCCCCACAAACCGCAAAAACCTATATCTTCCACAGTTTTATAGCAAGAGTAACCAAGCTTAGCACAAGAGCTACTTATCACATCTTACTTGTTTTTATACTATTTTTTTAATTTTTTTGAATAAAAAAAAAAAAAAAGGAAAAAAAATATTGGGTTTGTGAAATGTCCGTCCGTCCGTCTGTCCGTCTGTATGAATGCAGTTTTTTCCACAGTTTTGAAGCTAGAGCAACCAAACTTGGTATACATGTTGGTATGTACCATAGGCAGACAAGGTGTCAAAATCTCCACAAACAAAAAGTGGAGTGTCTGCCGAGTCCTTGTGAGAGACAGGAGTGCCATAGACGAGTCCTGATACAAGCATACAACCGAATCCTCGCTGGACACGCCGCAACGGTGGCAGCGTATGAGGAGAGGCGGGCTGCAGCGAAAGCGGTAACAACAACGGCAGCAGCGACGACAATAACTACAACGGCAGCAGCGACAACGGCAACGGCGGCGGCGAACCAGGCGGCCAGGGCGACGGCGACGAGAGACGCCGAGTTGCATAAGGGCATGGCGGCCGAGATGGCCACATAGTCGACCGCTATGCCCTCGACACCCGGACGCGATTTTGAGGCAGCCATTGAGACGGTCGTCATCAGCGACACCGAGTCGGCGACGAGCTTACACACACATTACAGTGGCTCTAGCGCAAGATCTGTCTCCGACTCGGACAGGGCTGCTGCTTAAAGCGGCGGGCACAATCAAGTGGACACAATTGCTGGAAGCCAGGACCACGCCCCAAATTAATCAAAAGGCGGGTCCAGCAACACCAGCGACGCCGACACCGCCGCCAACACCAGCAACACCCGAGACACCGACACAGCCATGGTACGCGTTCGTCAAACCGGCCACCACACCACCACCAAGCCACACCGCACTGGAGAAACACGCGGTGACGGTTGGGACAATATTGGCACCGACACCGTCAACCCCCTCGAGCACCCCATCAACACTAAGCACAACAACAACATCGCAATCACCATGGTCGGCAACCGGAACGCCACGAAGGTGACGACATCACCCATGGGCGGATCCACAGGGGCAGGGCGGTTGGCAAGAGCTGCCATCCGCAGAGTGGCCACCGCAACTCGCCGCTGAAGTCGGGGCGATGGATCCGTCCATCACGTGGCACACCTCGCGCCTCACGTGGATCGCCGGAAGGCAATTCCGTATCCGGATGGCCAGGGTCATCCAGCGGGACTTTGCAAAGCTAAAGAAGGTAATAAAATAAAAACAAAATGGAAAAAAACATAGAAAAAAAATATATATATATATGTGGGTTTGGTTTTTGGCTGTTTACCCAAATCCCACTAGTTTGAAACAGCTGATCCCTAGACAACGACAACGATAACGATGACAAACGACAATAACGACGATAAAAAGGATGGCGAATTCGCAAGGCGGGGAATTCGCAAAGACGACGATCAATGAGAGCGAATTGCTGCACGACGGCGGCAGAGTTGGTGTTTGCTCGTTGAAGGTGCAAGTTGTGTGTTCTGCCTGTGTGGCTGAAAGAACAACAACAAGACGACGGTGAAGACGACGGTGAAGACAACGGTGAAGACGCAACGGTGAAAACAACGACGACGAATTTCTTAGTTAAATACATTAAACATTACCTATTTGTTCTTAAATACAAATAAACCTCATTATATTATATAAAAACCCCACATATTGGGGGCTCAACCGGGATTGAGCTAAAAAATTCACATTTTGGAGTCTCGTTTGGGATTGAGCTAAAAAATTCACGTTCTGGACGCTCGCCCCATATAGAGCAAAAAGTGAACAAAGGTGAACAAAGTTGAACAAAAAACGAAAAAAAAGTACAGTCGAATTTTTCATACGGTGTTAACGTAAAAATCAAATAACAATTTTTTTTTCTATAATGGCGTGTTTGAACGATTTAATAAGTGCTAGTTTACGCTCAAGTAAGAGAGAGAGCGTTGCTGCACTGCATAAGTTTGTGTTCGGGAGTGAAGGCGACAGAGGTAATCGTCAAAGACTTCGAGAATTTACTGGTTTCGATTTTACCGAAAACGACGAGGGATATGGTGAAAAGAAAGAATACGCAGTAAATAATTTGACGCAGGCTGACCTTGTATCTATTTGCAACGTGCAAGGCATAGGGTACACCAACGACGATTTGTATGTACACATTTTTCGCAATTTGCTGGCGTCTACTGTAGCCGAAGACGACGAAACAGGCGACGAAACAGAAGGTGAGGCGGAAAACGATACATTTCAAACGCCGAATAGAGAAACCAACGCGGCAAAAAACGAGGAAAATGTGCAAGGCGCAGGCGAGATGAACGTCAGACGCAACATATTCTCAGAAAACGACAAAATGACGACGCCACGCTTTGCGATCAGCTTTCGTGATGTTGAAGAGAGCATACGCAGTTTTGACGGCACTAATACTATTCCAGTCGAAGTGTGGATAGCGGAATACGAAGAACAAGCGACGCTGATGTATTGGAACGGCTTCCAGAAGTTTCTGTTCGCGAAAAAGGCGCTGCAAGGAATAGCGAAACTGTTTGTATTGAGTGAGAGAGGATTAAATTCGTGGAATTCTCTCAAAGTTGCATTGCTAGCCGAATTTAAGTCGAGTGTTAGCAGCAAGCAAGTTCACGAGCAACTCGCGCAAACAAAACGGAGCAACGGCGAATGTGTGTTTGAGTATTTTTACAGGATGAAAGACATTGCATCTCGAGGTAAAATTACAGACGATGCGTTGATACAATATTTAATTGACGGCATAGATGAAAAAAGTTTGAATAAAACAATATTATACGGTGCTAAAAATATGAGTCAATTTAAAGAAAAACTAAAGTGTATAAAGACAAGTCGAAGCGCAACGATAACAGTGTGAAAGAAAAAGACAGAAAATATCAGAATGTAAGCAAAGACGCGAAAAAAGAGGTGAAATGCTACAACTGTGGTGAAATAGGGCATGTGTCGAATAATTGTCAAAATAAAGAGAAAGGCAGAAAGTGTTAAAAATGTAATGAGTACGGGCACATTTCTAAAGAGTGTGAAAAGATTGAGACAAATATTTTTAATGTGCGCAGTTTGATTTATAATAAAAACGATTTAACCAGCAAAGAAGTTTATATTGCAAACAAGAAATGTACGGCGCTATTTGTTACGGGCAGTAAATTCAATATCATTCGGGAAGACTTTTATTATGATATTGGCAAGCCGAAGCTGGAAAGCTGCAGTGATGTTCTTATTGGATTCGGTGGTGATCGCAACTCCAATAAAGTGAAACCAGTTGGACAATTCAAACAAACAATTCTGATTGAAGAACAAGATTTCCTGTTAGATTTTTACGTCGTGCCAATCAGATTTCTTGATATGAAATTGATTATCGGAGAAGAACTATGTTTACACGCGGAAATTGTTTTTAATTGCAACGGCTTACAGGTGCGCAAAATTAAGAACAACGAAGAACAAAACGTTTTAAAAATCTGTGCTGAATTAGAAAATGAGGTGTTTGACGTTAACGAAGCAGCAAGCGAAAATGATAAGCAAGAAGTGCGTGAACTAATTTCGAAATTTGAACCGGTCAAAACAGAAAAAACAAATGTAGAGATGCGCATTGTGTTAAAAGATGAGTCACCTTTTTTTTCAGGTCTATACAAATTACCTGTTACAGAAACTAGTATTGTTGGTGAACAAATCAAAGAGAAGCTTGAGTATGACATTGTTGATGAAACGACGTATGAGGTTACAAGCCCTATAGTACTTGATGAACAATGTGACGGTTCCGCAAGTCTGTGTGTAAATTTTCACAGAAAAAACAAGGATCGTAAAAGAGGCAAGCAGAAAGAAGACGTCCCATGGTTTGCTGACCATATTGACTTTTCGGGTCCGCTCGAGTCGACATACAAGGACTACAAACACATTTTGGCTGTAG
This sequence comes from Hirtodrosophila cameraria, assembly GCA_949708635.1. Taxonomy (NCBI): domain Eukaryota; kingdom Metazoa; phylum Arthropoda; class Insecta; order Diptera; family Drosophilidae; genus Hirtodrosophila; species Hirtodrosophila cameraria. The sequence goes on from OX453089.1 coordinate 37,062,759, forward strand.
TCGATTCGATGACGAAATTTTGTGGGCTCTATCCAACGAAGTCGACCACTGCAAACGAGGACTTTGTAAAATATTGCGACGACGAGGGAATAAAGCTAGTGAAGACGACTACTGGCTTACCAAGGGTAAATGGACAGGTTGAGCGACTAAATTCTATTATCATTTCAGTACTCTCAAAGCTAAGTGTCGATGACCCCACAAAATGGTATCGCCATGTCAACAGTGTGCAGCAGGCGATCTCGACGTTTACCAGAAGCATTGACACGACGCCTTTTGAGCTACTGGTTGGTGTCAAAATGAGAACTAGAGACGATCATCAAATACGAGATTTGATAAACGAAGAAGCGGCGGCAGAACAAGAAGGCGTACAATCTTCGACGCAAACAACCGAGGCGATATGATGTTGGCGACCTAATCGCCATTAGACGCACCCAGTTTGGTAGTGGCCTAAAGCTGAAACCTAAGTTTTTGGGGCCCTACAAAGTTGTAAAGGTGAAATACAACAACGCCTATGATGACCAAAAAGTAGGCAACAGCGATGGACCGAAGAATTCTGCAACGTGCGCGGAATATATGAAGCCATGGTCGGTTGGAAATGCTGACAGCGATGACGAAGAAGCAGTCGGGCCGAGTGCTTAGTCAGAATGGCCGAATGTGGGTTTGGTTTTTGGCTGTTTTTCCCAAATCCCACTAGTTTGAAACAGCTGATCCCTAGACAACGACAACGATAACGATGACAAACGACGATAACGACGATAAAAAGGATGGCGAATTCGCAAGGCGGCGAATTCGCAAAGACGACGATCAATGAGAGCGAATTGCTGCACGACGGCGGCAGAGTTGGTGTTTGCTCGTTGAAGGTGCAAGTTGTGTGTTCTGCCTGTGTGGCTGAAAGAACAACAACAAGACGACGGTGAAGACGACGGTGAAGACAACGGTGAAGACGCAACGGTGAAAACAACGACGACGAATTTCTTAGTTAAATACATTAAACATTACCTATTTGTTCTTAAATACAAATAAACCTCATTATATTATATAAAAACCCCACATATATAACAAATGAAAAATTTACATAAAATAACTTACTTATAATTCCTTAGGATAAGAGAGGATCATCTATCAGGAAAGGGGTCCTAGGGCCTTACTAGATTAAGAATAACAACAAATAATTAATACAAGTAATAATTAGTTTAAGTTAGAATACTCACATTTCTTCAACAGCTGATGCAAAACACCAAGATCAACACTGATGGAAACTCTTCAAAGGCGGTTCGGAACCGATAATGCTGTGTTGTGTGGCAAGTTGAGCAAGCGCAAATTTAAATTCAAATTTAAATTCATATTTAAATTCAAAAACCGACTTTTCGCCTTTTTCCGAAGAAAGAGGGGAGTGAGAGGACTCATATATATGGATCCTAGCAACATGCATTCATATTACGGTAAATATCAACAACCATCGGTGCACTGACCAAAGGGGTCAAAACACCAAGATCAACACAGATGGCAACTCTTCAAAGGCGGTTTGGAGCCGATAATGCTGTGTTGTGTGGCAAGTTCAGCAAGCGCAAATTTAAATTCAAATTTAAATTCATATTTAAATTCAAAAACCGACTTTTCGCCTTTTTTTTTCGAAGAAAGAGGGGAGTGAGAGGACTCATATATATGGATCCTAGCAACATGCATTCATATTACGGTAAATATCAACAACCATCGGTGCACTGACCAAAGGGGTCAAAGTGCAGCTAAACTGTTGGTGTTACCGTTATAACGGTAAATGTCGGCTGCCGGCGCCTATAAAAGGAGACAGCAGCGTGGGACCGTGTGAGTTAACGCGGAGACGTCAAACTAGCAGCATCAACAAAAAATATCAGCAACCGCTTCTTTTTGAAAAGGTATGCAAAGCGCTTCAAAACGGGTATCGAAGGTTGAGGCCCTTTGCATACGCCAGCTTTGGTAGACTCCCATGCCGTTATCTGGGAGTTCGCTGGGGAAATATCGTTCTTGCGACAATGCGAAAGTTAGTTCAGAAGATAAAGTAAATATAAAACAAAAAGTAAGCACTTAAAGGAAAGTGAGCCGAGGAAAGTGAAACTAGGACGCCTCTTGAAATTTCCGAATCTGTCGTTGCGGCAGCTGGGGTGTCGCAGTCGACTATTGTTGACAGCGATGTGGAGTCGGCATACCAATATGTAAGTTAATAAACATATAATTTATTTATGGTTTTTTATATAAGTTTTTCTCGCTTCAGAACAAAAAACGCAGTTCAAACAGGCCCGTCCAAAGCCCATCAGTGGCCGAAAAAATGCTCTCGGCCATCGAGAGTTTGGTGTCCCAAGCAGCTAAACTATCTGAATGTCAGCCTAATCAGGGGCAGACGCATAGTGAACTGCTGACCTGATAGGACACCATTCTAAACAAAATGAACGAGGATGGCGTTTCGAAAGCAGAGCTGAGGGTGACTGCGCTTCTGCAAGAAATTGCAAAAAATAATAGAAAACAATAAAAACATACATATATGTAAATTTAGTAAAATTTGTTTTTATTATAAATCATCCTGACAGGGAACGCTGCCATCTTCGGACACAACGCAATCCTTTAGCGTATTACATACAAATTTCGCATAATCCTGTGCTCGCCCTAAAAGTGATCTCTGGTCATTTTTACTCCCTGTTTCCAATAAAAATGGGAAAAAGGGAGTTATAAAGTACTGCAAATGTGTGTAACAGACAGAAGGAGGCATTTCCGACTATATAAACTATATATTCTTGATCAGGATCAACAGCCGAGACGAACTAGCCATGTCCGTCTGTCTGTCCGTCTGTCTGTATGAACGCGTCGATCTCAGAGACTATAAGAGCTAGACACCAAACTTGGCATGCAGGTTCCTGTATACCATACGCAAATCAAGTTTATTACAAATTTAGGATGCACCCCCCGCACCCCCGCAAATCGCAAAAGACTCCCACAGCCACAATTTTAAAGATAAAGCTTTGATTTTTGGTACATATATATGTTGTATCAATGTTGATCAGCTGTGTAAATTTCATCACGATCGGATAAATAACACCAAAGTTATGGAAGAATCTATTACCCCCGTCTCAGCATGCAGAAACAACAGTTTGATAGGAGCTGGGCACGTTAAGTGCGCTGCTTGCTTGTGTTGGCGCTGAACTGCTTGAAATACAAGTTGGGAGCAGGGAGTCTCCTAGTCGGGCACACTCGACTAGAGTATTCTTACTTATTTTCCAAATGGTTACTAGTTTGTAACGAACACGTTGTCTGTGACGTATCAGGAGCATACTCTGTCTTTTGAATCGACTGTGCTCATGGCAAGTGGGTTGGGCCTTTTACTTCCTAATGCGTACGCGTTACCTAAATAAAACCAAGACAGTGTTAAGACAGCGACAGGACAGGATATCCCTAGCTTATAGTACCGAGTGAATTCAGATGACTTATAGATGTGGTGGAAGAATTGAGGTGAAAATGTTCTTCATTCTTCACCCGCCCAACCTGTAAAAGTATTGTAGTTTGGTGCTTTTACCCTTTTGCATACCGATGCGGTATGTAGTACCGAAGTCGCCCCAAATAAGAATGAATTAGTGCGTTTTCATCATATAATTCATTTTAATTATAGTGTTCCAATTTCATGTAATATTGGGTAAAAAATTGTTAAATTGACAATATGAATTAGCAGAAGGCATTTTATAATATAGTGTATCATGAAATTCGAATAGGACTGAAAAAGCATACTACAATAGATTGTTTGCGCAAAATGGTAATACTTATGTTCAACCATTAGCGCTCTTATTACCTACGCCTACTGTAGCCGGGCATCTGGTTTTTATTCGGCTATGCCGTACTTACTGCAGTATCCATCGGAGTCAGCAGGCCTGTTGATCGATGAAGCTGTAGAAGTATGCAGAAAATACAGACTCACAAGCAAGAAGAGCGGCACATGCAAAAATAAATTTTAATTAGCTAATGAATTTCATGCTGTTTATAATATCAAAATTAATCCTAATAAATACTGTTTAAAAACACATATTTGGCTTAAGCCAAGTTAAGGAACGATGTGTGGGTGCCTCTCGAAAGGAGGGGCAATGTTAATCCAATGCACAGCGTAAACGTTGTCCAACCAGATGCTATGGCCGACCCACTGAGACACGGTTTTGCTGGCGTTGCCAGCACCAGACCCTGCTTGGCGTTTGCAGAAATCCGATCCTGGAATTCGAAGAAAAACATCCGGTCGTAGGACGTAGGTCAATGCACGTGATGCAACACGCATGCGATGACAAATGTCCGAAGAAAAAAATCGTGCGTTGCAACGCAATGTGGGACCGCTGTTGGTGCGCGTGCTTATTGACACACAGGGCTGGACATGTCTGCCAGATGCTGTTTTGCCATTCCCCAAATACGCGGATGCGATATATGGCAACTCAATTGTATCAAGTTGCCAACTAACACAAAGTTAGTGTTTACCAACACTGATCAATGATCGATATTTTATTGTTAAATTCAATCTTAAACAAACGCTAAATTCAAGTTTAAACAAAAGTTAAATTAAATTTAAGCAAACGTTAAATTTAAATTCAAACAAACATTCAAATTTGAATTCAAGCAGACTTTAAAATTCAAACTGAAACAACTCAATTCTGCGCACACTTACAAGTTCCAGCATAGTTTATGAGCAAGTCAGCGATTGCAACATATGGGCCCCTTAGACGCTGCATCTAAGTTGTACAACCCTGCGCGTTCGTGCTGCGCGCTGGCGGATTGTAGGTTTGCCACACACGTACCAAATTTTGACACAACTTGGTTGTACAACTTCACAAAATGGCAGCAGCTGGTGATCATTAAATAATTATTTCAGTGATTATCTTTGTTTAAATACATAAATTAAAGCAGGATAAACTTGAAATTAAGTGGATATATTATATTAATAGAAATTAAAGTAAATTATGAAATAAAAATTTTCTTTTTCATTGGGTAAATAAGATAAATAATTAAAATAGTAAGCAATAATATGACATGATGATAACATGACGTATATATTTTAATTTATATTACTTTTTCTGTGAAAAAGCGCATATTTAAAAAAAAATTACGTAGCGGAATTAACTGAAAACACGAACTTCAAATACGAACGCTACACGAAGGCCAAAATGATCAAACTCATTGTTGCATGTGGGCCTTTGCCTATCGATAGCGGAGCAAAGATATTGGACTTAGGTGGCAACGCCGCTCGTTAAGAGTAGCTGCTTTGAATTTTGGCTGTCTCTTTTGTGCTTCTCTTTGTCAATATTGAATTCAGAGTACGCTCGCTTATCCGAAAGGACATAAGCGAGAGTACGATAAATAGTGATAAGCCAAGCTTAGCGGCAATGCAACGACATTGTCTTCATTGTGGAGGTCAGTTGTAGAAAGGCGTGCAGCGCCGATGTCATAAGTGAAGGTGCGCAGCAAATATAAAGCGTAGTGCTTGATTTTAAAAGGTACGTTAGTGTTTGCTTAGTGTAAAGTTACTTTAATTTGGAGTATAATTACAGCATCACCCGTACGTGCGCAAGGTCCTCCCGAAGCTCAGTTTTTATCGTGTGCAGGCGCGCATAGCAAACATAACCTCGCTAGTGCCTTAGCGGCCCCTCGGCGAGTGAGTGTTGCACACTAAGAGTGCCTAGTGAGGGTGCTCCAATGGGTTACCGTGGAGTGGAACAATACCAGCAGCCCCAGATTGCGTGATCAAGCTGAGTATGCCCAGCGTGGTTAACCCCGCAGCCAAGTTTGTGGAGTTGTTGTGTTGCTCCCACTGCCAGAGGCGAGTCAAATCTCGAGCCTGGCATAATCTGGGTCTGCCTTGACGCATCCGTGTGAGCAGGAGGCTAATATTTAGCGTTGACGGGGATCGTTGTTGATGACAACGCCACCATCCAGCACCGTCGCGCTGATGCACGGCAGGCTACATGTACCTGTGTTTTAAATTAAATGCCTTTGTTCATCTTTCCAGTTTACTAAAAGCATCAGCATATTGTTTAAGTGTTAGTTTTGTTATTGTTTACAAAAATCACCTGATCGGTTAAGCCTCTTTTGTTTGGCCGCTTCAGCCACGGCAGCAGAGTAACCGCTGTCGCTGTTAAGTTAACAGCCGGCTGTTTTGATTATAGTGAGCCGCAGTTAAGCCAGCTAAATTAAAATGTCTTATAAATTGTTTTGTTTGTTTATAATTAAAATTAAGATTTATTAACGATTTTTCGCCTTTAAAGTAAATATGAAATAATATGCCGATACTTAGGTGACATGGATGCTATTTATATTTGTGTCATTATACTTAATATGACTTAACTTATTTAACAGAACATAACGCTACGTCATCCTGGGCCCAAGATCAACGTATATAATTTAAATTATGTGTGAGTACTATATATATGGAAAAAGTAAATGTTATTGAAATGACCAAATAATATCCGACCCCTTATATATCGGCTTAATTTACTAATTTGGCTATGGCCCTTCTGGCCTAATTTAAATTAAATTCAAAGCTTAACGATTTTTTTTAACATGGCACATTAGTGTGACCAGCTTTTTTGAATTCCTGTTTATTTATTCATTAATTTATTTATATGTATATTATTTAATGACCTAATCTACATCATTATTATTTACGTGCGCGCTATGCGCCCACATTTGCTTATTATATATTTAACATGCCCAATAAAGGCCAATGCTGGCCTTCAATAAGGGCACTCCCTAAATAAATTAATTATGTTAGGCTTTTATTATGAACTGAATTAAATGCACTTTTATAACGTTTAATATGTCTGGTTAAGTGTCATTTATGGAGGAGAGGGTAAATTTAATGTTGTTTGGATAGGTGCCAGTTAAAATCTGGCATTATAGGGTGTAGTATCAAAATTATGAGTTAAAAACACAGGCAGGGTACACTGTGGCGATAACAGCTGATCCACCGCTTCTATGTCGAAGTTTTTGTTATCGTTTCTGTTGTTGTCTTTTGGTTTGTTTCGTATTTTTTGTAGTTAAGTGATGATTTCGTGTTTTTCGTGATTGTACGTGACGGCGGGCATGGGTAGACCCACCCCTAAAGAGAGAGCTGTCTGGCCGGCGCAGCCCCTTAGTAGCCCGTTGGTAACATCATTTGGTATTTTTGCAAAGTTGCATGAACATCGTGATGCGCGCACGATGGCGATCGACAGCACCCACGTACGGTGCTCGAAGTCGTACGAACGCGTACAAAGGCGTACGAGCGCTCTGGTAACAAGTAAAAAACGAGGACTGTACATCTTAGATGCACGGGCCCATAAAACACGAGGGCTGTACAACTTAGATGCAGCGTCTAAGGGGCCCATTAGTCTGCCTCGTAAACTTCTCTATGTCGGATTCAGCCGCATGACATGATCTACAACACCACCTTAATCCCGACTTATTGTCAATACAACCTTTTATTCTCTGTGTGTAACCGGCACACTTCATATGCGCCACGTTATCACACAGCCAACAACAGATAAAGTCAGCCATGGGATTAGACTCAGATTTACAATTATCTTTATTACATACATACATACATGTAGGATGGCCGGCTAAATGTTCTCAAATAATGTTTGTAGACTTAATTTAACAAGTTTAGTTGTTTTTTTGTTGAACAAATATATAGTTCAAAATTATACAAAATAGTTTCACAAATTTGGACACGAGCAACGAGTAATAGCGATACACACGAACTGATTGACTCCGTTTCTTCTTCCTTTTCATTTTGAGTTGCAGAGTCGATCGATAAACGATATATGTGTTGCGATATAGGTAATAATGTAGTAAACGATATATGAAACGAAATTAAATGTGTAGCGTTTCCACTATGCTACGATTTAAATTAACGGGTCAGATTGTAAGTCCGACCGCTCCTAGTAACCCTATCGGATCCCACATTCAGCCGTCCTGACTCTTCATTCGACTCGAATGAAGCATCTTCTACTGACTCAGGTTGATACTCCCACTTTTTCATGTACTCGGCTACGTTTGTAGTTTTCCCCGGACCTTCGTGGTCACCTACTTTTTCCACATCATATCTACCGTGAGCTTGAACTTTTATAATTTTATACGGACCAAAGAACTTAGGCTTCAACTTTAAACCAGTGACGTATTGAGTTCGCTTAATGGCTACGAGTTTTATTGAACGATTTTCTTGCTGAAACTTAGACATATTCACTTGAGCTTCTTTGCGGGCTAATTCCGTTATTTAATCTAGTTCTTTAATGAAAGCATCTTCTAATGATTCCTGAAAATCTGATATTTTATTCAACCTCACCTTAACCCCAGTTAGCAATCTAAACGTTGAAACTTTAGTGCTTCTCGGCGGTGTGCTGTTAATTGTTTGCTGTAGGACATCAACATGCTTATACCAGCTACATGGATTTTCATGACACAGCTTTGAAAGCATTGGTATAACGATTTTGTGGATGCGTTCCACTTGCCCGTTACCGCGAGGAACTCCGGTATCTATCATTAAATGCTGTATACCCTGCCCTTCGCAGTATTCCCTAAACATGTTTGCAACAAATGCAGCGCCTCTGTTCGAAATAATTCGTTTTGGGTTGCCAAACACTGCAGCCTGCTGTTTTAGTCGATCTACAGCTCCTTCTGCCGTGGTATTTCTGGTCGGATAAAGCCAAACAAACTTTGAGAAGGCATCCACTATCACGAGAATATAGTTATAGCTTTTGTTTGTCTGTTCCATTGGACCAACATGATCCACATGGTATGTCCCTAAAGGTATGTCCTCTTTGTCGATCGGAGCTAAGAATCCTTCCTTTCTACCTGCCTTACACTCAGATATTATGCATTCAACGCAACTTTTGTCAATTTTGGGCACTTTTGCTGACAGCTGAGGAATAAAGAAAGTTTTTTCAATTGCATCTTGAGTTCGCTTGGCTGAGAAATGTCCTTGTTTATGAGCGGTTCTCATAATCTCATCTTCCATAAGCGATGGTATGACTATAAGTTCCTTAATGGGATCCTTATACAAAATACCGTGCTTTACGAAAAAATCATCCTACGTGCCACTATCCAAGGCAGCCATCACTGCTCGAACCTTATCATCTCTATCTTGTGCTTGCTGCAATCTGTGAAGCAGTGAATCTTCCAACGTGAGACACGAAACGCGACTCAACGCATCTACATGCTTCATTTTGCTACCACTTCGATGTTCAATTTCATAGTCAAAATCCTGGAGAAATAATGCCCAACGCGAAACTCCTAGCGGAATGTCACCACGCTTCTTCATGGTCATCGCGAATGCATTACAATCAGCAATTATCTTAAACTTTGTACCGAGTAGGTACACACTCCATTTTTTTAGAGCTTCGACAATAGCCAACACCTCAAGCTCATAAGAGTGGTTTTTTTCTTCTGCTGGCTTCGTCTTTCGGCTTAAATACTGAACTGGGTGAAAAAGTTGATCGTCAAGACTTTTTTGCAAGAGCACACCCCCATAGCCATGCATAGAAGCGTCCGTATGTACCTCAGTCTGAGCTTTCGGGCTATATAAACATAACACTGGAGCGCTAATGAGTGCTGCTTGCAATTTCCTGAACGCGGCAATTTGCTCTTCGGCAAACTTAAACTGTGCATCCTTACGAAGCAAGTCGGAAAGTTGTTTGGCTACCAACGCAAATGATTCGATGAATCGCCTAAAGTAAGATGCTAATCTGAGAAAACGCTGCAAGCTCTTACGATCATGTGGTATTTTTGTCACAGATGGTCAGCACAGATGAACAGCTTGTGTTTTTGTCACAGATGGTCTTATTGTGCTTCTTTCTACAACGTACCCCAAAAAGTCAACTTTTCTCATAAGAAACTGGCACTTACTCCATTTAATACGAAAATTAAACTCTGCTGCTCTGTCAAGTACCCGATTTAACTTTTGAATGCCATCCTTTATATCCTTGGAGGGAATAATTAGGTCATCCATATAAGTTACGACTGTACCATCCTGTACCATATCCAACATAATCGCATAAATGTACCGAGAAAATACAGCTGGAGAATTCGATATTCCAAATGGAACATAAAGAAATTCAAATTGACCTCCATGAGTCACGAAAGATGTAAATTTTCTCGAGTCAGGCTCAACTGGAACGTTATGAAATCCATTGGGAAGGTTAAGAGCTGTGAACACGTTATGGCCCTGCAATCTCTCAACTACGTCATCCAGCAACGGCATAGGAAAATTGTCTCTCACTATTTTTGCGTTAAAACGTCTATAGTCACAGCATAGTCTCTTACTGCCATCTTTTTTTGAAACAAGGACAATGGGAGACGCATACTCGGATGTACTCGCTTGTATAATCCCATCTGCTAGCCACTTTTCAATCTGAGAGTCAACAATATATTTATCGGCATGTGACATGCGCCTTGGGCGTTCGATACTCATCGTTTAACAATATTATCATTTCTATTGGGCTTTTTCTTTTCATTTCAGGTGCATAGTTGTTAACTAATGCTTCCACTTCCTCGGCTATCGGACTTTCTTCATGAGATAAGTCGATGTCAGACTCATCTGTAGCTGCGAATAAACACAAATCTTTAAATTCTTGTAAGAGCTGTAATGGTTCATTCTCTTTGACAGTCTTACTTGAATTTTCTGTACCAGGGTCTGAAATTTCCTTGCTGTAATTTGCCCTAGACCGAAACTCTACAGAATTCTCACTTACGACCAGGTCAACTATCTTTAATACACTATTTCCGATAACAGCTGAATATATAATGTCATTTTTACCAGTAACGTAAAAGGGTATTTCCAATTGACTACCATCTACCTCAACTTGAGTTACAAAACTACCAAGTGTATTGAGCTCACTATTACAGATGCCAACAAGACAGTGTGTCTCGTCATTCATCTCAATATTCCCTAGCTTTTCAACTACGTCTTCAAGTATCAGACAAAGGTCACAGCCCGTATCAATCAGTGCAGAGAAACTTATGTTTTTGCAGGTCAAAACTTTAAAAACACATTTTCCGCTACTGTTAACTCTGTTTGTCATGGTGTTAGCGTTCTTTCCTTCTATCTTCACTACTGTCTTCGAGCCTATACAATCAGCTGCTTTATGCCCTGGTTGATCACACTTGTAACATTTCATGGGCTGCTTGCATGCTTTTGCCAAATGTGATGGGTCACCACATTGAAAACATTTTCTAGTTTTCCAATTATTTAAATCCGGTTTATTTTCCTTATTCTCATTTACTATATCTGAACTAGTCACTGGAGGACGATTGCTGCGAACTTTCTCATAAATCTTAATTTGCTCCTTAAGTTCCTGAATAGTTTTGGCTTGATACAAATTCGATTTATTGCTTCTCATGTCAGGTATTCCTTCCATAAAGTATTCAATCAAACTTGTGTCATCTAATTTAACTGGCTTTCCAATTTCCATAAGACTCTAAAGATATTCTCGGTAGTCCTCGCCTTGACGCTTGCGTCTGTTCCGTAACATTCGATGTACTTCGATTGATGAAACTTCAATCCCAAATTCATTCAACAACCCTTGCTTTAAAACCTTCCAACCAGAAATGCTACTTTGACTACACACGAACATCTTTGCAGCCCCTTTTAACAAATGCTTGGAGTATATGAACTTCTGAAGATCATTCCACTGCACCGCGTCAGCATTATCTTCAAACTCCTGAATCCATTAATCAATTGACGACTGACTTGACCCGGTAAACTGTGAAAGTGATTCCTCAATATCCCGTAATGTGAATGCTTCAATTCGATCAGAACAAATTGTCTGAGCCTCATCATACTGGGATTCGTCTTCCAAATCTTCCTCAACTTGCAACCCAAAATGTTCCAACAGTCGGTCTTGCAACGTTGGTTTTCTGCCGGCCGTGGACAGGTTCAGTGCTGACAACTTTTCCTTTAACAAGCCAACTGTTAACGCTAAAATCTCGTCTCTGTTCATTTTGTGTTCGCTGTTGCTCGCTCTTTACATATACTTAAAATTTAAAAGTAATTTTAGAAACAGCTTTATGAACTTAACTTACAATTTAATACTATAAACTTGAAATCCAAAAATTTGTTGTTACTTAAAATTACAACATATGCAAACTTTACCAGAATATAATAAAAATTCAAATTTTATGTGCTCTGTTACTGCTCTGTTAATGTGCAGTTCAACACACCCTGTGCTCCGCGCTGCCGTCACCAATGCAATCCAAGATCCAATACCCGCCTGAATCCGCGCTGTCTATCCGCTGCCACTCTGCTCTGCCTCTGATACTATTCCTCCGATGAATATGCACCTTTTACAGATCTCCGCTATATAGCCACCGCCACGTAGATCTGCAAATTCCTCTCAGCTTCGTTGTGTACAAAATTTTGCGCTATCCAGCCCATGCCACGCAAAAGTTGCAACAACTCCTTCTCTCTTGCACTTAACACCTTCTGCTACGCACAACTAGTCGTCTCGCTCTGACATTCACGCTGCATGCATGTTTTTTCTGCTGCTGCCTCAAGCCGATTCCAGAAATTTCTTTGCATATAGTGATGCAATAAGAAAATTACGTCAGCTTTTCCTTGCATATAAATTTTGATGAATTATAATGCAACCACTTAGTTCGTATCTTCGCTATTTTGTCATTTCACTTCTGCTCTCGTATTTCACCATAATTTGTAACACGTTTTCACAAGTCAATCTCGCAAGTCAATCTCACTTCTGACACCAATTTGTAGGATGGCCGGCTAAATGTTCTCAAATAATGTTTGTAGACTTAATTTGTTGTTGAACAAATATATAGTTCAAAATTATACAAAATAGTTTCACAAATTTGGACACGAGCAACGAGCAATAGCGATACACACGAACTGACTGACTCCGTTTCTTCTTCCTTTTCATTTTGAGTTGCAGAGTCGCTCGATAAACGATATATGTGTTGCGATATATGTAAAATTGTAGTAAACGATATATGAAACGAAATTAAATGTGTAGCGTTTCCACTATGCTACGATTTTAATTAACGGGTCAGATTGTAAGTCCGGCCGCTCCTAGTAACCCTATCGGATTCCACATACATACATAAATACATATTTGGTTTTAAAATTAATATGCCCGCTGCATCTAAGTTGTATAATCCTCGTGTTTTACTGTTATCCCGAGCGTTTGTACGCCTTCGTGCGCGTTCGTGTTGCGCGCTGTCGGATTGTAGGTTTGCCACACACGTACCAAATTTTGACACAGCTTGGTTGTACAACTTAACAAAATGGCGGCGGCTGGTGATCATTAAATAATGAAAAATAATTACTGCAGTGATTTTCTTTATTTAAATACAGAAATAAATCAAGGATAAATTTTAAATGAAATGGATAAATTATATTAATAGAAATAAAAGTAAATTATGAAAAAAAATTATTCTTTTGTATTGGGTAAATTAGATAAATAATTAAAAATATAAGCAATAATAACATAACGCATTATATATTTTCACTTTATATTACTTTTTGTGCGAATAACCGCGAATTAAAAACAATTATATAGCCGAAGCAACAGAAAACACGAACTTCAAATACGAACGCTACACGACGGCTCAAACTCATTTGATATTTTTGCAAAGTTTCATGAACTACTTGATACGCGTACGACGGCGATCGACAGCGTACAAGGGTGCACGAAGGCATACGAGCGCGCTACACGAACGCGTACGAAGGCGTACGAGCGCTCTGGTAACAGTAAAACACAAGGGCTGTGCAACTTAGATGCAGCGTCTAAGGGGCCCAATAGTCGTCTTTGGAGACTCGCATAAGAAAGTTATGCAGCAGGCAGCAGGCAAAAACAATTTTTTGTGCTCGCTCAGGTTTGCACAACAGAGTCTGTTGCAAACACATCCATTTTCCAACTCAGGATCCAAAACGAGTTCTCGATACAGCGGCGTGCCCTGCTCAATCGATAGTTAAAAATGCGCTCGTTTTGAGCAACATTCTTTCGGCTATATGGCTTCATTATGCGTTTACATAATGGAAACGCATCATCACCGATCAAAAAGTATGGCAATTTCGAACCACCAACAGCCATGTCGTTGGAGAAGTCTATAGTGTCGGATATAACATGTTGTCCGAATTTGGTGCTAGAAAATACATTGGCATCCCCTTCACTGCCATATGCGCCAACGTCCACAAAGGTGAACATGTAGGATGCGTTGCACACAACCAATAGCACAAATTAGTGGAATCCCTAAATGTAACATATTGTTAAATAAGTTATGTACAAATGATTAATCATACTTACTTTATAATTATAAAACAAGCTACCGCTGTTGAGGGGTGCTTTAATGGCCACGTGTTTGCCATCAATCGCTTCAATGCAGTTCGGAAAGTGCCATGCGTCCTCAAACTAGTCAGCATACTGTTGCATGGCCTTCACATTCCATGGGGCTTTCTCTTTCTTGAGCTCCGCACAAATGGCATCGCACACACTGTCAATGAGCACGCCCATTCTCGATTTGCTGAACCGGTAAGACGAGCAAACATGACGATGTATGTCGCCGCTTGCCAAATATCTATTTCAAAAATTATAGAAAAACGTCAGCGCAGTTAATAAATGACAGCCCCTTCCTGCCACAACAAAAAGGTGGCTGCCAGTTTTGCAACATTTAGTTGAAACAATAGAAGTTCCCTTTTATGATGATATTAATAAAATAAACTACACCATATTCATCAATATTCATATGCATATCTATTTATGTACTTACTGCGTATCCATTATAAATATAATTTCACTTTCGTTTTGTTTATGTTTTCTTTATTATGGCAAATACAACAAAGGTTGCAAGAATATTTGGTTTTCTTTTAATTAACAGCAACTTAGCAGAATGTTATATTTTAGAGGATATTACGTGCCGTAATTACACGCCGAGTGAACACCGCCCTTAAGGCACACCATTCCGTTTGTTCTATCGTGTCTGTTCAAAGCGTGTGAAATGTTCTTCAAATCTTCAAACAAATCTTCAGATGTCCAGTGGTCTGATAGTTGTTTGCTTATTTTTTTTAAAAACGGATGTAATATATGTCCAATTACATTTTATATTCATATTTAGTATTTACCAGTAGAAGGAGCACATGCTGTTTCGTCCTCTTGTAAAATAATTTCAACGGTTTTCTTTTTGTCACGCTTTTCAAACCTATGAATACGATCCGTAATCGCAATAGATTTTATTTTGACGGAAGGCACAGTGTCTCTCTTCGACAACCTTTTTAAGGCATAGCATTGAACATGAAAAATATAGAGATACTCATAAAATCAATTTAAACGATTGATTACCTATTTCCACTTTTAGATTATTCTAAAAATAAGCCCCCAAAATGATCCATGCAAATATGTGACATTTTTGTATTGAATTTTTCATTACGGACACAAAACTTAGTCCATTCCTTTAGTAAGCCTGCATCCAGAGGGAACCTAAAAAAGCTTTTCTCGCACGTTGTTGAATTGTTGCAATTCCTGCAACTTTATACGGAACATCTTACTTTAAAAAGTGTTTAAAAAATGTTTTTGTTAAAAATGGCACAAATTCCCATCCAAATCGAAATATCATGTCTACTGTGACGTCACAGAGCCAGCTGTTAAGTTAACAGAACTAACGAACCTGCACAAGGCAAATCCCATATCTACGTATAAGCTGTTAAGAATAATTTCTCTCTGTTAAATTATACTGAACTAGTTCAATTTAAGAATAAATATTATGTATCCCTGGATATATAAATTCACAACTATTCGAACCAGGGACTGTACACTCGCATATCTCTGCGTACACCCCAAAAAATTTCAAAATCAAACTTTAAACACAAATTGTTCTATCATTTATGCATTCGTTTTTAAACGTAAGTCTAATTTACTGTCTTCAATGACGTATTTTTCTTAGAAATTTTCTACAATGTTTTATATATTTTTTTTAATTTTAAAATTAACACTCCGAAAAAATGAACACGCAAAAGTCTGCGTACAGTTTACTTAAACTTAAAAGAAGACCCGTTTCAATAACTAGTGGAGTATCTGCAAAACCTCCGCAAGGCGTGTCGGCATGGAATCAACGAATTTTTTTGTCTCCTCTGCAGTAATTTTTTCCCATTCCTCCACAATTACATTCTTAAGCATTTTTTTTTAATGTTATAGTGTGCTTTCGGATTATTCTCTCAAGAAGATCCCACAAATGCTCAATAGGGTTGAGATCAGGACTCTGGAAAGGTGTTCGCAGCTGATTTTTCACATTATACAGCAGCCAAAGCTTTGTATTCTGTGCCTTGTGCTTTGGGTCGTTGTCCTGCTTGAACCAATATTCATGTTCCAGCCCCAATTTCTCAGCACTTTGCATCAAATTATTTTTTAATATGTTGATATAGACTACTTGATCCATGATTGACTCGATAAATGTTAATTTTCCCACGCCGCTTGCTGCCATACACCCCCACACCATTAATCCGCTTCCTCCATGTTTTACCGTGCCAACTAAGTTTTCTTTTTTGAATGCTTCTCCGCCATACCAAAACTATTCCCTAGATTCCGAATATGCAGAAGTTAAGCGCTTTTGCATATTGACTTATGAAATCAGAGGTTTTTTGCGGGCGACTCTACTATTGTAGTCAGCCTTTTTAATGACACGGCGTACAGTATCATTGGAAGCTGTTTTGGAAAAACTATTCTCGATCTGAAGTTGTGCCTGATGAGCTGTCATCCTGGAATTAAGCCGAATAGTCTTAATAATCGTCTTATGCTCGCGCTTCGTTAACAAAGGCGGACGGGCAGAACGAGCCTTTGATGTGATACTGCCAGTCGAGTTGTAATTATTTATACTACCAACTAGAGCACCAATTTCTCTATAAGATTTTCCATCCAAGAAAAGTTTTATAATAATTTTTCGATCCTCAATAGAAATTTCTTTGCCTTTTTTTTCCATGCTGCAATTCTCTGGAATGTGACGCAAAAATAATAATTTCAGCTGCGCTATACCTATACTTAGACAATCTTAAGAAGATCGACGCCAAGAAACCTAACGGTAATCGTATAATCTTGCATTTCACGCAGCTTGAAACAGCTGTTCGCAGACTTTTGGGTGTACATTTTTTCGTAGTGTTAAGTTTATCTTGACACTTTGTCTGCCTATGGTATATACCATCTGGCTAAAGCCAGAAATTTCTAATTGCTCAATTTTTATATATAATAATAATTTTAACTCTTATAGATGTGATCGTGTAACACGTAGAGGTGGTGGTGTTTTAATTGCTGTAAATTCGGACCATATATCAGAAAAAATTTTAACGCCTTGCCCCTTGCATATTGAATTTTTGTGTATTAAAATACAATGTCAATGTCAATGTTGTCGTCCTGCACTCCTGCAATGAACAATACTTAAAACTATATATTGTGAGTTATGTGTTTTCTATACACACCCCTTATTCATGCTCTTCGGATTCCAATTCAATGCCACATGGAATTTCTAAAAGATTATCAATTTCAAAAAAATTGCTTTGATTCTCTGATGTGTCATCAGGACTTGAAGAGCATTCTAATAAATTCAAAACCTCCACAGGAAGACTCATTCTCTTCTGTCACTGAATTCGTCTATCCAAATTCACCGAAGATATGACTGGATCGGATATATTCATTACCCGTAGAAACACGTCTGTGAAGCTTTGCATCCTACTACATTTGCTTGCGTGATGAAGTCGATCAGGCTAAAAATACTTGTTGCGCGATTCAGCTCCTTTCTCTCCAAAATCTCCTATAGGAAGAATGGTATTCTGAATAATGTCACTTGCGTGAACCAGAATCTTGTGTACTGTTGCGGTCATTGGCAACCAAGAATATTTGTCGATGATTATCTCTGCATTACCATAGCAAAAGGATTGAAATTTTTGAACATATATTGGCAACTGACATGAAATCAAAATAATTATATGCAATGAGCTGTTCATCGATGCCAGTGATATTTGCATAATATTAAAAACAACGTTCTCCTTCACGTTTTTTCCAGTCGCTTCATTCCACTTGCCAAACAATTCTGCTTTGGCAAACTTGAGGTTATGTCCTAAAAATTTAAATTTCACGCAAATTGGTTAAAAGTTTTATTTTTAATAACAATCATTTGAACAAGAATTAAATATTCTAAAACACATCAATGGACTCCTCTGGATTTATTCTGAATACCTTTTTAAAAATGAGACTTAATGAAAAATTGTCATTTATTAGACTACTTGCACTTTAACATTATAAAGCGGACAGCACAAGTGATTTCTACAGTTGACACACACAAACACATAATACAAACCACTCTGATTCGAACTCATTTTAAAAATTTTAGCAATATTGTTTATTTTTCACTTTTTGGCACTTTCAAATTCACGTGCTTTGCAATTGCAACAGCTGTTTGAAACAGCTGATATCTGCAAAGTGGCGCCATCTGTTGAGATTTCTGGTATTGTAACTTGGCGACTTTTTAGAAAATGGGTTTTTGCCACAAAAACTTGCCAAATTCCCCATAGTGCGCTGGTTAATGTTGCCAACGTTGGTTAATGTTGCCGCCAGAAAAGGGTCACCCTATTGTTTGGCGGAGCGCTAGGCAAAACATTACTAACGCTAGAGATTAACGTACGAATGCACAACATTACCTGGGTCAAATTATACACAAGAGCACATACGCACGGGCAAACAGAATATCACGCGTGTGGTGAAATATACCTCCGCATGGGGGAATGCACAGCCGCAGGGTGCTCTGTAGGCTCGAGTGTTGAGTGGCAAGGAGCGCGTGTGGAAAAACAAAGACGCGTGTGGCAATACACACTTTAGAGCCAGGAATAACTTCACAATACATTTTTTCTTTTTTGTCGCTACGCGTACCTGCCTTTTATTTAAGTTATATGTATGCAGATATTTCACTTTTCACGAAAATAACAGTGCAACGCCAATAAAAGTCCTTTGTAAAAAGTGATCGGCCGGCTCCGGATAGCGGATGGCTATTTTTATGCCCAAAACTCGCGGATTAGTTAAGTCACAAAATCTGGTGCTCAAGCAAGTCTTTATGGTGGGCCGGATGTCTAAGAAAAGTGAAGCTGTTGATCAGGGCTGGGATGATCGACTTTCTATCGATTGTCAATTAGGCGATATCAGCTGATTCTTATATGGTCTGTTTCTTCGAATGCGGGCTATCATTTCGGGCGTTGCCAGATGCATTCAAGAAATGCATTTTGACGGTTGGAAATTAAAATTAAGAGAACACATTTTGACGGTTGAAATTTAAAATAATAATTATAAATTTGACCGTTTGAAATAAAATAATATTAATGTGGACTGACTTAAACTTGGGCTCAAAAGGGTTCGCTCTTTCGTAGTTGCCGGTTGTGTTTTCTTTGTGCTCCACATATTTAATTGTTTTTGTGCGTTTCAGTTGCTTAAAATTATTTTTTTTTGCACCTGTATGCAGTTTAAATAATTGTGATATCAGTTACATTGTGATTTTTTTGTTCCTTATAAAGATTTTGCCTTAATAATTTGTTAATTGCAATTGGAAATGGAATTGTGAACTTTGCTCTTTGGCATTGTTTGTTTGTGATCAACAGAGTTTTGGATCTTCTTTCTCTGTTTGGCGTGTGTGTGCTGTTGTTGCTTGCTCTAAAGCATTACTCTTTGCATCGCCCGCTTTTGCATCTCGACTACTGCTGTGTTGTTGCTTTTAACATTCTTGGCTTATATTCTTTGTGGTTTCATTTGTTTACATTTTAGAATTTCGGCTGCAGCTGTGTTGTTTTTTTTTCATATTCTTGTGATAAATTGTCTTTTGCTCGCTTTAAGTGCGCAGTTTTCGTTTGCCTTGTGCTTTCTCAAGTTTGTTGATTTCTCTTTCATATTGGTTATTGTTTTGACCCGGTAGTAATTATGTCAATGTGTTGTAAAAATCCGTCCACATTTAAGCAGTCTGACGATGCTGCACCACCGCAATATGTTTTTTGTTGGTAGTGTAGAAGCCTTATGCGGGGATTTCTGGTTGAGATTGCGAAAACAATTTTAAATTTGAGACGTCACCTAATCGCCAACTGGAGTCTCAATTTTTGGATGTTCCCTCCGCAGATGCGCCCTCCTCACTGCCCTCCGGTTCTACCCAGTCACCTTCCACTCTTCTGGCAACCCCTCAATACCTTGATGTATCGCTTTCTCCATCTCCTGCAATTTCTCCTGTATGTACTCCCTCTCCATCTCCCCTTGCTATCCCCCTTCTCACAGCTTCTAATCCAACTGTGGTTGTGGACAAGCCCGCAACTTTATCCACTAGTTTAGTTACCTCCATTGGTCTAGTCGAACCGAATTCTGTATCTGCCGTTGCTTCTTCTTCAAATCAATTATCTTCATCTCTTCTTTCCGCTGTTGCCCCGCGAACATCATTTTTTGTATCGCGACTAGTTGAATCTGCTACAGAAGAGCTGGTTAAACAATATATTTGTTCAAAACTCGGCTGTACTGGTTGTTCGGAAATTTATGTTAAAAAATTTAACTTTAAATCTAAAAGAAACATTTCCTCATTTAAAATTTTTGTCCCTGATAAGTATGTGCAAGGACTGCTTGTGTCTTCTTTTTGGCCTGAGTTTACAATTTGTAAGTGTGCGCAGAATTTAATTGTTTCAACTTGAATTTTAAAGTCTGTTTGAATTCAAATTTCAACGTTTGTTTAAATTTGAAGTTAACATTTGTTTACATTTGAATTTAACGATAAAATATCGATCATTGATCAGTGTTGGCAATCACCAACTTTGCAAAAGTTGGCAACCTTGATACAATTAAGTGGCCATATATCGCATCCGCATATTTGGGGAATGCCAAAACATCAGCTGGCAGGCATGTCCAGCCCTGTGTGTCAATTAGCAGGATGGAAGCCACCTGTCATCTTGATTTCCGGCCTTACTTTTTCGATACAAACACGCAGCCAGGCCTCGTCTGGCGTAGATATTGATTACCGGCTGGTAATTTATCTCCACTTTGTCAGATCTAACCCGAAATCAAGGTACGTTTTGTGATATGTGCGCAATCAAATGCTAATATATAGCTTTTGATTAAACAGTGGCAAAATCGAAGCCATCCAGTGTTTCTGTGGCACTACAGGCAGCGCGCACTGTGCATTTTCGTGTCTTCGACTACCGTGCGGCATCGCCGCGTGCACGCGCACCAACAGCGTGTCCGCATTGCGTGCAACAACGCACGTTTTACCGTGCTGCTCCGCATTGCGGGTAAAAACGCACGTGTTACCGTGCGGCTTCGCATCGCGTTGCAGCAACGGCCGATCTTTCTTCGGGACCCTTCGCATCACGTGCATTAACGCACGTCCTTCGACTCGACGTTTTTCTTCGGATTCCTGGATCGAATTTCTGCAAGCACCAAGCAGGGCCTGGTGCTGGCAACGCCAGCGAAATCGTGTCTCGGTGGGTCGGTCATAGCATCTGGTTGGACAACCAACACATTGCTAACGATCCCGCCCGGCATTTTTCAACGTTTACGCTGCGCATTGGATTAACGTTGCCCCTCCTCTCGAGAGGCAACCACCCATCGTTCCTTAACCTGGCTTAAGCCAAATATGGGTTTTTAAACAAATGTACAAGTATTTATTAGGATTAATTTTGATATTATAAGCATCATGAAATTCTTTAGCCAATTATAATTTCATTTTTGCATGTGCCGCTCTTCTTGCTTGTGAGTCTGTATTTTCTGCATACTTCTACAGCTTCATCGATCAGCAGGCCTGCTGACTCCGATGGATACTGCAGTAAGTACGGCATAGCCGAATAAAAACCAGATGCCCGGCTACAGTAAGCGTAGGCAAAAAGAGCGTGAATATAAGAACATTAGTATTACTATTTGCGCATACAATCTAGTATGCTTTTTCCGACCTATTAGAATTTCATGATACAATATAGTGTATGTATAAAATGCCTTCTGCTAATTCATATTGCTATTTTAACAATTTATTACTTAATGAAATGAATTATATACTGAAAATGAACTTATTCCTTCTTATTTGGGGCGATTTCGGTCCGCATCGGTATGCAAAAGGGTAAAAGCAACAAACTACAATGCTTTTACAGGTTGGGCGGGTAAATGAAGGAAGAACATTTTCACCTCAATTCTTCCACCACATAAATAAGTCATCTGAATTCACTCGGTACTATTGGCTAGGGATATCCAGTCCTGTTCCTGTCTAAACTCTGTCTTGGTTTTATTTATGTAACGCGTACGCATAAGGAAGTAAAAGACCCACCCTACTTGCCCTGAGCACAGTCGATTTAAAAGACAAAGTATGCTTCCGATACTTCTCAGACAACGTGTTCGTTACATAAATAAATGGCGCCCAACGTGGGTACACGAACGCTGGGAAGCTACGTTATAGCTCCCGAAACATTGTATAAATCTTGGTTGATGCGGTGCTTATGCAATGGTATTGGTATACATTGTGATTTTTTTGTTCCTAATAAAGATTATGCCTTAATAATTTGTTAATTGCAATTGGAAATGGAATTGTGAACTTTGCTCTTTGGCTTTGTTTGTTTGTGATCAACAGAGTCTTGGATCTTCTTTCTCTGTTTCGCGTGTGTGTGTTGTTGTTGCTTGCTCTTAAGCATTACTCTTTGCATCGCCCACTTTTGCCTCTTCGCTACTGCTGTGTTGTTGCCTTTAACATTCTTTGCTTATATTCTTTGTGGTTTCATTTGTTTACATTTTAGAATTTCGGCTGCAGCTGTGTTGTTTTTTTTTTTTCATATTCTTGTGATAAATTGTCTTTTGCTCCGTTTAAGTGCGCAGTTTTCGTTTGCCTTGTGCTTTCTCAAGTTTGTTGATTTCTCTTTCATATTGGTTATTGCTTTGACCCGGTAGTAATTATGTCAATGTGTTGTAAAAATCCGTCCACATTTAAGCAGTCTGACGATGCTGCACCACCGCAATATGTTTTTTGTTGGTTGTGTAGAAGCCTTATGCGGGGATTTCTGGTTGAGATTGCGAAAACAATTTTAAATTTGAGACGTCACCTAATCGCCAACTGGAGTCTCAATTTTTGGATGTTCCCTCCGGTTCTACCCAGTCACCTTCCACTCTTCTGGCAACCCCTCAATACCTTGATGTATCGCTTTCTCCATCTCCTGCAATTTCTCCTGTATGTACTCCCTCTCCATCTCCCCTTGCTATCCCCCTTCTCACAGCTTCTAATCCAACTGTGGTTGTGGACAAGCCCGCAACTTTATCCACTAGTTTAGTTACCTCCATTGGTCTAGTCGAACCGAATTCTGTATCTGCCGTTGCTTCTTCTTCAAATCAATTATCTTCATCTCTTCTTTCCGCTGTTGCCCCGCGAACATCATTTTTTGTATCGCGACTAGTTGAATCTGCTACAGAAGAGCTGGTTAAACAATATATTTGTTCAAAACTCGGCTGTACTGGTTGTTCGGAAATTTATGTTAAAAAATTTAACTTTAAATCTAAAAGAAACATTTCCTCATTTAAAATTTTTGTCCCTGATAAGTATGTGCAAGGACTGCTTGTGTCTTCTTTTTGGCCTGAGTTTACAATTTGTAAGTGTGCGCAGAATTTAATTGTTTCAACTTGAATTTTAAAGTGGATTTATAGTTCTGATGATAATTCGGTTCTATACCAAGCAATAGAGTTCCGAAATTCATAATAGCCTCGTTTTTCGTGTGTGTAAATTTTATTGAGACTGCTCTTGTTGGATGATTTCGACAAGTTCCTCTTAAATTTACATAAACCATTCATTATATTATTGCTTTAATTAACCACAGTTACACTCGTGTGATTAGAGATGACTATAGATGTGCACAACCGATGTGTATATGTAAGTACCGAAAATAAGTCCCCATATTAAACATTTATTTTCGTATTTTCCTTATTTTCGCTGATCGTTTGATCTAAACCATTTTGTTTTGATTTTAAGTCTAACCCCTTATCAGTCACAATGTCAGTTCGACGCAGTCTAGAAAACCTGTCGTCGAATCAGCTTCCGACAAAAGTTTGTCCGATCTGCAATGATTCCTTTCAAGGAGTGGAATTCATAGAGACTCCATGCAACCATAAATTTCACTGGGCATGTTTGTCTACTTGGTTAACCAACAATGAGACATGTGCTGTGTGCAGGCGATCATGCACTCGTGAGCAAATGGAAACACGACTTGACCTGGGCTTTGCTCGCTCCGTGTCTTCTCCAGCATCACAATAGCATCATTAGCATCGAATAAACGACCAACGTAGTCATCAAATCAGCACAATCTTCGAGGGTCGTTAAGCAATCGCCAACCAGAGGCAGCGCCTGTTGCTGAACAGCGCATACACCAATTAATTTCAAATTCCTTAGAATCCCATAGAGCGAGTATAGCTGCTACTATCTCTGAAGAAATTAGCGCAGCTATTAGGAAGTTAAACTTGCAGCCGATATTTCAACGGGAAGTTAATGAAGGTCCTCAAATGGAATGGGAGAACGATATTCCTCAGGCTCCACGACACTTGATCGACAGGCCTGATCGAATCTCTAGTATTGTAACAAATTGGCATCTGAAATTTACGGGATTGGCGGATGGCATTTCTGTAGAAGACTTTATTTACCGCGTCGATTGCTTAACAGCGCAGTGCCTTAACGGAGATTTTGATTTACTGTATCAGTTTGGTAATCTCTTGTTTACTGGCCCAGCGCTGACCTTTTATTGGAGATTTCATCGTAGCTCAGACCCAATGACCTGGTTTCATCTCTGTAACCGACTGCGGGAAAGATACAAAGACCAACGTACCGACGAAGACATTAAAGACTCTATTAGAAGTCGTAAGCAAAGGAACAAAGAGTGTTTTGACGATTTCCTTGATCCAATTTTAGCAATGGCGGACGCTTTAACTAAACAGCTGACTGACTCCGAGTTAGTTGCTATCGTTAAACGAAACTTCAAGCCTGAATTAAGATATGAATTACTTCACGTGCATACTGCCACGTTAGCTTCGTTACGAAGCGAGTGCCATAGACACGAAGATTTTCACTCTAGCGTTGTCTCCAACCTATGAATGTCCGGCGTACCGTTAATGAGCTTGTTGACGCCGAAGAAGACATCGACGACACTAGAGATGAAGAAACAGTGGAGCTAAATGCCCTTCGTGCTCGTGAGAAACTAAAGTGCTGGAATTGTGATATAGATGGTCACAGATATCAAGACTGTTTCAAAACACGTCGCATATTTTGTTATGGATGTGGTCTTTTGGACACGTACAAGCCTTCTTGTACGAAATGCACTCCCAGTTCGAAAAACATGACACAGGATGTTCGTCTAACCTCGAAGGCGAATGTCCGACCGTAGCCTTCGAAAAGTGTTTGATAATGTCAAATTCAACACCTGCTATGACCCCAAATTTCCTTGACGTACCCAATCACTCCAATTTTCAACCTTATAATGTTCGTTTGCAAAATTATGAAAGGCGCAGAGCTGAAATCTTTAACTCTAACAACGAAGACTCTTCAGCGTCTCGTTCTTCAAAGCGTATACGCACTTTTGTGACAACAGACGTGCCTTGAGCAAGTTTAAAGTGTCAGCCATTGTGAATAAACCAAACGACATTCATCCATTCACTCAAATAGAAATTTTGAGAATGAGTACTTAGCTTTGTTAGACAGTGGAGCAAACAAAAGTGTTTTAGGAGGAAAGCTAGCAAAACAGATTCTTGACTCCAACACCAAGTTTACCAAACTAAAAGGAGAAGTCCGCACGGCAGATGGTCAAAAACCGGATGTTGTCGGCACAATCTCTATCCCCGTGTCATATAACTCTATCCAAAAGATGTTCGAATTTTTAATTATTTTATCCATCAAGCAAGATGTCATTTGCGGCATGGATTTCTGGGAAGCCTTTGGCATTCGTCTTTCACACTCTTGTGTGGTGAATGAGCTTACGTTCGAAACGGATAATGAAGACAAGCTAGAGCTAACTTTAGCTCAAGAAAGGAGCTTACGCTCAATTGTAGAGAGTTTGCCATCGTTTGAGAGAGATGGTCTAGGAGAGACGACTCTGGTCAAACACGTTATCGATACCAGCATAGCGAAGCCCATTAAACAAAGATTCTATCCCCTTTCACCAGCCAGAGAGCAGCTTCTATGTGGAGAAATCGAACGAATGATCAAGCTCGGTGTCATAGAAGAAGCCCCTAATTCCGCTTGGTCCTCTCCAGCTGTGCTGATCGTAGAACCGGGAAAAATTAGAT
This sequence comes from Hirtodrosophila cameraria, assembly GCA_949708635.1. Lineage (NCBI taxonomy): Eukaryota > Metazoa > Arthropoda > Insecta > Diptera > Drosophilidae > Hirtodrosophila > Hirtodrosophila cameraria. Next base: position 37,089,041 of record OX453089.1, read on the forward strand.
TTTGTTTGGATTCACGAAAGGTGAATGAAGTCACTCTCAAGGATGCTTATCCCATCCCAAACTTAGAAGGCATGCTGAGTCGCCTTCCCCCTGTTCGTTGCATTTCCAAGATAGACTTGAAAAATGCCTTCTGGCAAATCAATTTGGATGAGTCTTCGCGCGCGAAAACGGCGTTTACAATTCCAAATAGATATCTTTATCAATTTAAACGAATGCCATTTGGTTTGTGTAATGCGCCACAGACCATGTGCAGGCTTATGGATCTTGTGATACCATACAAGTTGAAAGGTCATGTGTTGGTATACCTAGATGATCTTTTGATTCTATCATTCAACTTTGAAGCTCATCTAACCCATCACGCAGAGATATCCATGCTATTGCGTAAGGTTGGACTCACGATCAACGTTCGTAAAAGTAATTTTTGCTTAAAGAAAGTCGAGTACCTTGGATATATCGTTAGCGAAGGTACACTCCAAACTAATCCCGCTAAAGTTCATGCAGTGTCAGAATTTTCAGTGCCAAAAACCAAGCGACAGCTGAAGCATTTTATTTCGCAATACTCAACCATCACATACCCTTTGACTGAGTTGTTGCGTGGAAAAGAATTTGAGTGGAATGATCAAGCACAGGACGCGTTTGAAAATGTCAAATTGAAGCTTTGCTCCGCTCCTTTTCTGATACATCCCGATTATAATAAACCATTTGTTGTGCAGTGTGATGCTTCCATGCATGGCATAGGTGCAGTTTTAGCCCAGTGCGACGAGCTTGGAAACGAGAGACCAATTGCATACATGTCTAAAAAACTAAACAAGGCCCAACGCAATTATTCGGTCACCGAGCTCGAGTGTCTCGCTGTAGTCTTAGCAATTAAAAGATTCCGCATGTATATTGAGGGCCACGAATTCAAGGTAGTGACGGATCATGCCAGTTTGCGATGGTTGATGATCCAAAAGGAACTCAGTGGTCGGATTGCGCGTTGGTCGTTCAAATTGCAGGGATTCTCGTTTTCGATCGAACACCGAAAGGGAAGTGAGAACGTAGTGGCAGACGCGTTGCCTCGCGCTTTCGAAGACGAAGTCGCGTTAGTGGACCTACAATCATTTCCTGAAATTGATTTAACATCGGAAGCTTTTAAATCTGTTGCGTATGGCAATTTAAAAGACCGTTTTCTCAAGCCCGAACTGCCCGATTTTAAAGTCAAAGGTGATTATTTGTATTATCGTGCTGATTTTTCGTCAGTAGGCGTTGCTTGTGACGATGACTGTTGGAAATTGTATGTACCCGAAGAGTTGCGAATCTAGGTGATTAAGGCAGCACATAATCAGCCTACTTTTGCTCATTGTGGCAAGGCCAAATGTCTAGATCGCATTCGGAGGAATTTGTATTGGCCGAATATGGTGATCAACGTGAGCGATTATATTCGTGCCTGTGAGCTGTGTCAAACGTCAAAGTTGCCTACTCGTGCTCTTAGACCACCCATGGGAAGCCAAGTGATGAGCGAACGACCGTTTCAGCGGTTGTATATAGATTTTATCGGACCATTTCCACGTACGAAAAAAAGACATATAGGTATCTTTATAATTTTAGATCATTATAACAAGTTTACTTTCCTTAGACCTGTTAAAAGATTCGTAGCAAAGGTAGTCGTTGAATTTCTAAAACAAGAAATTTTTGATTGTTATGGTGTACCCGAAATGATTATGAGCGACAATGGCACTCAATTTAAAAGCCTGGAATTTTCCTCTTTTCTTTCTTAATACGGGGTACAACATATTTTTACCGGCGCGTATTCGCCACAGGCAAATGCAGCCGAACGAGTTAATCGCTCGATCAACGCCGCGCTCAGATCCTTTATACGTGCAGATCAACGCGAATGGGATCTATATATCAGCAGCATCAATAGTTCGTTGAGAAACACCATCCATCAATCGATAGGCCTTTCTCCATATTTTGCAGTTTTCGGTCAGCTTATGCTCACGCACGGGTCTGACTACAAACTGCTAAAGAATCTCAATCTGCTCAATGAAGGCCAAATTAAGTTACCACGAGCTGATTCGTTTCAAAAATTCCGATCAGATATCTAAAAACATTTGAATTGGGCTTATGTTGAGATTCAGCGAACGTACGACTTGCGTGCAAGCCCTCGTCAGCTGGAGGTTGGCCAACACGTTGTTAAGCGTAATTTTGCACTAAGCAATATGGCAGCTAATTTCAATGCTAAACTAGCCCCTATCGGAATCAAAGCCCGAATCAAACAGAAAGTAGGTAACAATTTGTATTTACTAGAAGATTCTAACGGAAAGGAGTTAGGTATTTCCCATGCCAAGGACATATGGTGAAACAATTTTTCTTATACTTTGTCCCTATCAAGTCTGTGTTTGATATTATGCACGTTGCGTAGCTCGCACAATTTTTTGTGTTTCCAGCTTTCTTTTTTCGGCTAGCAGCCAAGAAAATAAAACCTGTGAATTTAATTGTTTCAATCTGAATTTTAAAGTCTGTTTGAATTCTAATTTCAACGTTTGTTTAAATTTGAAATTAACATTTGCTTACATTTGAATTTAACGTTGGTTTAAATTTGAATTTAACGATAAAATATCGATTATTGATCAGTGTTGGCAATCACCAACTTTGCAAAAGTTGGCAACCTTGATACAATTAAGTGGCCATATATCGCATCCGCATATTTGGGGAATGCCAAAACATCAGCTGGCAGGCATGTCCAGCCCTGTGTCTCAATAAGCAGGATGGATGCCACCTGTCATCTTGATTTCCGGCCTTACTTTTTCGATACAAACACGCAGCCAGGCCTCGTCTGGCGTAGATATTGATTACCGGCTGGTAATTTATCTCCACTTTGTCGGATCTAAATCCAAATCAAGGTACGCTTTTTGATATGTGCGCAATCAAATACTAATATATAGCTTTTGATTAAACAGTGGCAAAATCGAAGCCATCCAGTATTTCTGTGGCACTACAGGCAGCGCGCACGGTGCATTTTCGTGACTTCGACTACCGTGCGGCATCGCCGCGTGCACGCGCACCAACAGCGTGTCCGCATTGCGTGCAACAACGCACGTTTTACCGTGCTGCTCCGCATTGCGGGCAAAAACGCACGTGTTACCGTGCGGCTTCGCATCGCGTTGCAGCAACGGCCGATCTTTCTTCGGGACCCTTCGCATCACGTGCATTAACGCACGTCCTTCGACCCGACGTTTTTCTTCGGATTCCAGGATCGAATTTCTGCAAGCACCAAGCAGGGCCTGGTGCTGGCAACACCAGCGAAATCGTGTCTCGGTGGGTCGGTCATAGCATCTGGTTGGACAACCAACACATTGCTAACGATCCCGCCCGGCATTTTTCAACGTTTACGCTGCGCATTGGATTAACGTTGCCCCTCCTCTCGAGAGGCAACCACCCATCGTTCCTTAGCCTGGCTTAAGCCAAATATGTGTTTTTAAACAAATATACACGTATTTATTAGGATTAATTTTGATATTATAAGCATCATGAAATTCTTTAACTAATTATAATTATTATTTGCATGTGCCGCTCTTTTTGCTTGTGAGTCCGTATTTTCTGCATCCTTCTACAGCTTCATCGATCAACAGGCCTGCTGACTCCGATGGATACTGCAGTAAGTACGGCATAGCCGAATAAAAACCAGATGCCCGGCTACAGTAAGCGTAGGCAATAAGAGCGTCAATATTAGAACATTAGTATTACTATTTGCGCATACAATCTAGTATGCTTTCTCCGAGCTATTAGAATTTCATGATACAATATAGTGTATGTATAAAATGCCTTCTGCTAATTCATATTGTTATTTTAACAATTTATTACTTAATGAAATGAAAATGAACTAATTGCTTCTTATTTGGGGCGACTTCAGTCCGCGGTACCGCATCGGTGTGCAAAAGGGTAAAAGCAACAAAATACAATGCTTTTACAGGTTGGGCGGGTAAAAGAAGGAAGAACATTTTCACCTCAATTCTTCCACCACATGTATAAGTCATCTAAATTCCCTCGGTACTATTGGCTAGGGATATCCTGTCCTGTTCCTGTCTAAACTCTGTCTTGGATTTATTTAGGTAACACATTTTTGTAAAATCGTGTTAATCAAAATTCTAGAGTTGGGATCATTCCTTCGCTGCCTGTGCCGTCTATTCCAAAAAACTACTTCGCTCGCTTCGCATCCTATATCAGAATGTGCATGACTTGTGCAGTAAGCTGCGCAAGTTATACACTGATAGTGCATCTTTTGAAGCTGATGTTTTTGCCTTCTCTGAGACCTGGCTCAGTTCCTCTGTTTCTAAGTTAGAAATCCTTACGGACAATTACAGTTTATTTTGACTTGATTGTCATCTTCGTCATGGTGGTGGTGCCTTAATTGCCGTTAGAGCGGACTTGTCATCTGAACTTAGCTCGTGTGAGTTTCAGGATGACTCCAACATTGAGTTTATTCTGGTTAACGTTCGTGTTGATTCTGAAAGTGTCTTTATATTTTGCTCGTATATCCCTCCTTCATCTGAACTTTCTACGTACATGCTGCACGTTTTCCGTTTTCAACATGTTGCATCCCTTCTTCGTAATACCGACCGTTTAGTTGTTTTAGGTGACTTTAACCTTCCTTTTATTTCTTGGACATCTAATGATTCTTATCAATTAATTCCAGCCGAGCAACATGATTTTCTAGATCAGTTGGCCGAATTATCTCTGGGGCAGATTAACCATGTTCGTAATAGTATGGGTAGATTGCTTGACCTTGTTTTCGTTTCTGATATTTCTAGCTCTTATCTAAATAGAACTGACACGTTGACCCTTCCCGAAGATCCATATCATCCCTCCTTACACATTGAACTGAGTTTCTCATGCCTTTTCACCGAAAAGCCTTCCTTACCACCACCTCAAAGTTATTGCTTTCGTTAAGCAAATTTTATCTCCCTAAACCTTGCGTTATCTCGGATTGATTGGTCTTTCCTTGATAATTAGAAGATATAAACTTAGCAAGAAGAGCATTTTATGGTGCGCTTTTTGCAGTTTTCGATGACTATGTCCCCTTAACCTCTCCTACTGCCAGGGTCCACTTTGGTTTACCCCTAGATTACCCCTAATCTAAAAAATATACAGTCTCGCCTTTATAAAAAGTTTAAAAGATCTGGATCACCGTCTGATTTTTCTAAATACTCTATTGCTCGTTCTAAATTTTCTCTTTTGAATAGTTCTTGCTATAACAATTACTTGTCTAAATGCAAAAAAAAACTTCTATCGTGACCCCAAGCAAGTCTACCGCTTTGTTAATTCTAAGCGTAAATCTACACAATTTCCCTCATCTTTATTTTTTAATTCAATTAGCGGTGATTTTGACCCAGAGATTGCCGATTTATTTGCCTCATTTTTTCAGCTTTGCTACTCCTCGTCTTCTAATGATTCTCTTTCGAATTTGTCATATCCCTCTGATTTAAGTGCTTCTTATTGTGTCTATCCCCCTATTATTGATTTAAATTGTGTTTTATTAAATTTGAAATCTTGTAAATTTAAATTCTCGGTTGGTCCTCACAATGTTCCTAGCGCCGTTCTTAAACTTTGTGCTGATTCCCTGTCCCTGCCCCTATCAAAACTTTTTAATCTTTCACTCGAGCTTGGTGAGTTTCCCTCTGACTGGAAGGAATCGTTTATTTTTCCCATTCATTAGAAGGGGTCTAAGGCTGACATCTCTTATTATCGTGTGATATCGAATCTTTCTGCCATTCCTAAGCTTTTCCAAAAAATTATCACTTCTCAGCTCCAACACTTTTGCCAACCCATTTTTTCTGAATCCCAACATGGTTTTATAAAACGTCGCTCAGTTTTTACTAGCCTTCTTGAATTCTCTACTTTTGTCAATACGAGCTTTTTGAATCATTGTCAAACTAATGTTACACTGATCTTAGTAAAGCCTTTGACTCAGTTAATCACTCCCTTCTCATTAGAAAACTAAATTTGATTGGTTTCCCGACTAAACTTTTACTTTGGATTAGTGCCTATCTTCGAAATCGGTCCCAGCGTGTTCGTTTTAATTCGTCTCTCTCCAAAACCAGTTCTTGTCACGTCAGGGGTTCCTCAGGGGAGCCATTTAGGTCTTTTACTCTTTAACTTATTTATCAGTGATCTACCTCAGGTTTTATCTCATAGTCGTGCTCTAATGTATGCTGATGATGGTAAGCTTTGTTTGTCCTTTAATGATCCTGTGTCCCCTCTGTGCCTTTAATCTGACTTGGACGCCCTCAATAATTGGTGTATATCTAATTCTCTCCCACTTCACATTGAGAAATGTAATTTTATGACTTAGGTATCCTGTTTGTTCCTAATTTTTGTTTCAATTGCCACATTTCTATTATCTCCAATAAAGCCAAAGGGGTCCTTGGCTTTGTTAAAAGATGGTCTAAGGAATTCACTGATCTTTATACCACTGTGAGGACCCATATATGGACCCTCACAAATAGCAACCAACCATCGGTGCACTGACCGAAGGGGTCAAAGTGCAACTAAACCGTTGAGGCATTTACCGTTATAACGGTAAATGTCGGCTGCCGGCGCCTATAAACGGAGACAGCAGCGTAGAGCCAAGGCAGTTAACGCGGAGCCGTCAAACTGAACACATCAAAAACATCAACAACCACATCTGTTCGAAAAGGATCGAACAGGACGAAGGATACAAGGTAAGATCTGATAGGGAGGTCCTTGCTACGTGGAAGTAGTGCAGTGCCATCCTTAAAACACCAAATTAAGCCCTAGCGAGTCTGAGTGCTAGCAGGAGTGCTTCAGTGCGTGTCTTGGTGTAGGTCGGAGAGTCTGGCGAGTCCTTGTAAAAGACAGGAGTGCCATTGACGAATCCTGACGAGAACAAGAGTGCCTGAAGCGAGTCCTTGCGTTACCAGAGTGCCAGGCGTAGCCAAGGTGGAGAAAAGGTGCCTGCACTGGTTCTTAGCGAACAAGGTCGCGTCCTTGTCGATCTTACGACTAAAGGACACGTACTCTAGGTGAATCCTTGCGAAAGTCGGAGAGTCGGGCGAGTCCTGGTGAAAGACCGGAGTGCCTAAGACGAGTCCTGACATGTGCAAGGAGGGCCTAAGAGGTTTCCTCGCCGGCCAGGATCACCGAAGGACATCCCAGCCAAGAGTAAATAATTTGTAAATAATTTATTAAAGGCAAGTGTGCCTAATAAGTAGGGTTTTGAATAAATAAAAGACCAACAAATTTAAATAAATACGTCTTCTTAATTATCGTCAGTGCTTCACACAATAAATTTGTTGCACGAATCCTTAGACCGCCTGAGCTTAGCCCAGCTTAAACTCGGGTCAACCGAAGGTTCGTTACAACTGGCACCCAACGTGGGGCTCGACCATATTTAAGGATACGCAGGTCAACAAATTCGAACCCTATTTATAAAAGAAAATTGTACAAAATGGTACGAGCTTGGGTATACAACCTCAAAAAGGAGAAAATAGAGCGGTATGGAAGGGAATTTGGAGTAGCAGTGTCGGGCACAGTCGACGTGATGCGTCGACATCTTTGGGAGTGGGTGAGTCAGAACGAGACGCAGACTCAACATGCACTTCGGATCAACGAGCTCTCCCGTCTGCACACCCGACCGACAGCTTCAAAAATCGGCGCGGAGGAGGACAAAAGCGAGGAGACAGGCAACCCACGGCTGCTCCAAGTGCCGCCACCAAGGAGTCCGCATGTGGTCGCATCCACCAGCGCTGCCGCAGCTCGGCCGCAGGACTCACGGCCATTTCCGTGGGGAACCCTACCACCATTTGTACGGAGGGAAGACGCTCCCACGGACAACACCAGAGATTATGCCAAAGTGGCCAAACAGGTTCGAGAGTGGGGTTTCCGGTTCAACGGAACCTCCAAGCCCTTGGAATTGTTGGAGCAGGTGGAATGGTCGGCCGAAACATATGGGCTGGACCTCAATCTGGTTCCAAGGGCTCTGCCCGAACTGTTGCAGGGCATGGCTTTAAAATGGTACATCGCCAACAACAGACACTGGACTTCCTGGTGCTCATTCAAGGCAAACTTCGAGGAATACTTTATGCCTCGGGATTACCTCCAAAAGATCCAGGAAGAGGTCCTCAGGAGAAGGCAGGACCTCGGAGAACCTTTTAAAATATACATGGTGGAGATGCAGACCATGATGAGGCCACTGCGCTACTCAGCCCACCAAGAGTTGAAGCAGATATATACCAACAGTCTGCCCGATCTACGCGCGTTCGCTCGACCACATCACTACACGACTCTGACAGAGTTGATGCAGTTGGCCGACGAGTATGAGGAGTTAGAAAGGGACAGGGAACGTCTGAGACAACTTAGCCGGCCTAACCGGTCCCGACTGATGGCAATGGAGGAGATGCGAGGCCCCGAAACGCAGAGTCGGTTGACCGAAAGAGAGGAATCACGTGGTCCCGAGAACCGGTCCCGACTGATGGCAATGGAGGAGTCCCGCGGCCCCGAGAACAGGGATGTGCCGAGGCGGTTTGATAACACGCGTGCGGATCCCAGACCAGCTCCCAGGACACAGCAGCCAAGCCCGAGAACGCATGTGTCAAATCCAACCAGGGCCTGTAGAATCTGCGGCCAGGAAGGACACTGGGCGGTGGAGTGCCAAAATGCACGATTGGAGTTTTGCTGGCACTGCGGACGCATAGGAGTTCGCACCGCCACATGCTGCCCACCGGGAAACGGCCATCGGCTTCAGCCGCTAGCCGCTAGCCAGGGGCGAGCGGGAGCCGGCAAGAGCAGCCCCTCACCACTAATTGGACAACTACAGGACGAAGGCGCGCACCTATCGGCGACAGTGAGGATAGGCACGGAGGAATACAAAGCCACTGTCGACACCGGCGCGACCAGCAGTTTCATCAGCGAAAGATTCGCTGAACAAATATGTGGTGTGGGACAGCGAAGACCCACTTGGAGGCAGGTACGTTTGTCGGACGGAAGGAGCACAAGGATAACCGAACAAATAGAGGTAAAAGTTGGACTGGGTGATCGGAACCTATCACTAGGATTACTCATTTTGCCCGGGGTCATAGACCAATTAGTGCTGGGATGGGATTTCCTAGCTGGCATGGGCACTATTTTGGAATGTGCAGGTCTCAGAGTGACCATCCCGTCCCGCAGGAGGAACAACGGATGGTTAGAGGAACGGTTGTCGGTAGCAGTGACAGAGTCAGACACAACAACCACAGCCGAAGAGACCAGTAAGCCACCAGCCCAGCCTATTCACCCAGATGTCGAGATGGACGCATTCTTGAGGGAGGAATTGGCCGTTTTTGAAAACATGACGGGCACGTCACCAATCACGGAACACCGAATTGTGATGAGCGACGACCGCCCCATCAAACAGCGATATTTCCCCAAAAATCCAAAGATCCAAGCGGAAATAAACAAACAAGTGGATGAGTTGTTGGCAAAGGGTTGCATCGAGCCATCGAAAATCCCGCACAGCGCACCTATTGTCATGGTGCGGAAGAAAACAGGAAAATGGAGGCTGTGCGTCGACTTTCGACAGTTGAATAGTAAATCCGTCAAAGATGCGTATCCTTTACCACGAGTGCACCACATCCTGGATCAACTCCGTGAGGCTCGCTACATTACTAGCCTCGACCTGAAGGACGGATATTGGCAGATCCGTATGGAAATGAACAGCAGGCCGTTGACAGCGCTTACAGTTCCAGGGAAAGGACTTTACCAATGGAAAGTCATGCCATTCGGACTCCACTCAGCTCCGGCCACATTTCAAAGGGCACTGGACCAAGTCATCGGACCCGAGATGATGCCACACGCTTTTGCTTATTTGGACGAAATCATCGTAATAGGTAAAACGACAAGAACACATGGCAAATCTCAAGGAAGTATTCCGACGGCTCCGAGAGGCAAATCTAAGGATCAACGTGGACAAATGTGACTTCTGTAAACAGGAACTGAAATATCTGGGCCATCTAGTCACTGAGAAAGGAATCAGAACACACCCGGAGAAAGTGGCTGCCATCGCCGAATTAAAACCGCCATCGAACGCCAAGGAGCTGCGTCAATATGTGGGCGTGGCATCATGGTACCGACGTTTCGTTCCGGATTTTGCAACAATTGTACACCCTCTAAATGCCCTACTAAAAAAAGGCGCAAAATGGGAGTGGTCGGACGAACGTCAAAGGGCATTCGCAACAGTGAAGGCCAAACTGACGGAGGCTCCCGTCTTAGCCTGCCCGGACTTCTCCAAACCATTTGCACTACAGACAGACGCTAGCAATTACGGATTAAGAGCCATATTGACACAGCCGTCCGAAGATGGAGAACGGGTTATCTCATACGCCAGCAGGACTTTGAACGGAGCCGAACGCAACTATTCAGCGACGGAGAAGGATTGCCTAGCGATCGTGTGGGGAATACGTAAGTTGAGACCATATTTAGAGGGCTATGACTTCACCGTGATAACCGATCACATGGCCCTAAAATGGCTCAACTCCATCGAAAGTCCATCCGGAAGGATTGCAAGGTGGGCGCTGGAACTGCAACAAAACGATTTTGATGTACTATACCGCAAAGGGAAGCTCAACGTCGTAGCAGATGCACTATCTCGGCAACCACTGGACACAGAGACGTGCTGTCGGATACAGGAGACAGAGGTCACCCTGGAGGAAACAGATCCTAGCTGCAACTGGGTCCAGAAGATGCGAGACAAGATACGACAAAGCCCCCATAAATTCCCAGACTACATAGAGGAAGGCGGGCAGTTATATAGGCACATACCACACCAGGCCGGAACCGTAGATGTGGTAGCCTGGAGGCTATGTGTACCCAGTGGTCAGAAACTGCAGGTGTTGAAGGAAAACCACGACGCAGCGACAGCAGGGCACTTGAGAAGCAGAAAAACAATTGCCCGGGTCGCAGCAAAATATTATTGGCCAGGATTATACCGCGACGTCAGGACATACGTTAGACAATGCCAACTTTGTCAACGGTATAAGCCAAATCAATTGCTGGCGGCTGGCAAGATGCTGACCCAAATCCCAGAAGAACCATGGTCAACAGTCTGTGCAGACTTCGTCGGACCATTGCCCCGTTCCAAACATGGGAATTCAATGCTGTTGGTTATGGTCGATCGTTTCTCAAAATGGACGGAACTGGTGCCATTAAGAAGCGCAACGACTGCAACGCTACAAAAGGCCTTCAGAGAAAGGATATTGGCTCGTTTTGGAGTACCCAAGGTACTAATTACGGACAACGGGACACAGTTCACGAGCAAAAACTTCAAGAAATTTTTGGAAGATCTGGGTGTGAAACATCAATTTACAGCACCATACACTCCACAAGAAAACCCAACAGAACGGTTGAATCGGACGGTTAAAATGATGATATCGCAATACGCCGGAAGTAATCAGCGCTGTTGGGATGAAGCATTGCCGGAAATAACGCTAGCGGTGAATACAAGCTCGTCCGCATCAACCGACTTTACGGCCGCGTTCATCACCCAGGGTCGGGAACCAAGGCTTCCAAAAACATTGTATGATGAGGTCCCCATCGGGACAGGACAACCACCACAAGGAGCTACAGAAAATTCAAACAAATTGAAAGAGATTTTCGAAATTGTGCGACGAAGCCTCGAAAAAGCTGCGCAGGACCAAGGCCGCCACTACAACTTGAGGAGAAGACAGTGGCAACCAAAAATTGGCGATAAAGTATGGGCCAAGGAACACCACCTTTCAAACGCGGCTGAAGGATTTGCAGCTAAGCTGGCACCAAAGTTTGGGGGTCCCTACCAAATCATGGACTTCAAATCACCAGTGATTTGCAAACTCCAGAGCGAATCGGACAACCGGATCACAACAGCACACGTGAGTGACCTGAAACCTCATATCGAGGCCGGTAGGTAGAGAAAAATAAAAGATGTTATAAAAATTTTTACCTAACCCTATAAAAATTCGGTAAAAAGGGGCATGAAAAAAAAAAACATAGCAGCATCTGAAAAAAAAGGACTTTAGTTAAAATCAACAGGATACCAAACATACTCACCCAAAAGTAATACAGGACCTGTTGAAGAAAAAGAAGACTTTAGTTTTTGGATTTTAAAATTTTTTTTTTTGAAGGAAAAAAAAAAAAAAGAAAGGACTTTAGTTAAAATCAACAGGATACCACAGATACTCACCCAAAAGTAATGCAGGACCTGTTGAAGGAAAAGAAGACTTTAGTTTTTGGATTTAAAAAAAATTAAAAATTAAAAAAAATTTTTTTTTGAAAAAAAAAAAAAAAAAGTTAGTGATAATTATAGTCATAATTATATTCTAGATGAGTCCTTGCGTGATCGGAATGTCTGGCGAGTCCTTGTGAGAGACAGGAGTGCCATAGACAAGTCCTGATACAAGCAGGAGAACCTAAGAAGTCATAACTATAACTATGTGTATTAAGCAGTAGTTTAGAAGCACTTTTGGCACCACTAAAATAACTACAGGGGTGTTCAAAAGTGCACGGCGAAATCACACACCCACACTACACAAATTTTACATAGGGAGAGCGAGCACAATTATGGCTGCCGGCAGGGTCCGTTAGCAACATTTACAAACGGACCCAGCCAACAGCTATAAAAGGGCAACGCCAACACGAGGGCGGCGTCTTTTGGAAAAAAAATAAGTAATAAACCACCACCATGCAAAACTACAATCTGCGCAGCGCGAAGGGACGCACGACACCCCGGGCACGCCGACAGGATGATGTGCTGGATATACTGGCGTCGCCGCTACGCAGCGGTAAGGAGTCGGAGACGGAGTGGGCAGACTCCAACTCCGACAACAACACCGCCACCGATCGCGGAGAAGACGCGCGTCGCGGGACACTGTGAGACCATGGCCGCGGTCTATGCAGCGAAATGGGCCGCCGGAAAGTCGGCAAGAGTGGCAGCGAGTGCGATGGCAGCTGTGACAACGGCAGCGAGCGCGAGAGCAGCGGCGACAAGGCCAGCGAGGACGATACTAGCACTGCCGAGGATCGCTGGAGGAAGGCGCGTCAACGCTGGCCACAGTGAGACCATGGCCGCAGCTCACGCAGCGATATTGGCTGCCCAGAGGAGGGCGGCAACAGCGACGGCGGCAACGGCAACAGCGACGGCGGAAACGGACAAGAGAACGGCCAGAGCAGCGGCGTCGACGACGGCAATCGCTGGCAGCGTTGACGAAGCCAACACCCACGACGCCAGCGACACCGACACCACCGCCAACACCCACAACGGCCGAAACACCGACGCAAACAATATACAAGTTCGACGGACCAGAGTTGGGCAAACGCGCGTTGCCACCGACACCACCAACCACTCCGAACACGCCATCCACGGCGAGCAGCGCAGCAACTCCACACTCACCATGGGCCAGATCCGGAACGCCAAGGAGGCGTCGACAACACCCGTGGGCGGATCCAGCGCGGTTGGCAAGAACTGCCATCTGCCGAGTGGCCACCGCAACTTGCCGCGGAAGTAGGGGCGTTGGATTCGTCCATCACGTGGCGCACCTCGCGCCTCACATGGATCGCCGGTAGACAATACAGGATCAGGATGGCCAGGGGCATTCAGCGGGTATTTGCCAGGGGCGAGCGCTGAAATGGGAAGAAAAAAAAATATGTATGGAAAAAAAAAATATATACATAGATAAACACAGAAAATATATGTATAAAAGAAATTTAAAACTCACAATTAATTCCTTAGGGGGGGGGATCATCCATCAGGGAAGCGGGGTCATCCATCAGGGGTGGGGGGGTCCATAGGGCCTCACTAGATTAAACAATAAACTTAATAATAATAAAATAATTTAAGTTAAGCTACTCACGTTTTTTTTTCCAACAGCTGATGCACACCTCAAGAATCGACACAGTTGGCAACGCTGCACAGACGGCTCGGAACCACTGGTTCCAGAACCGATAACGATGTGTCGAGCGCCAAGTTCAGCGAAAAGGCGCCAGATGGCGCAACACAAACACAAACGCAAATTTAAATTCAAATTTAAATTCAATGAAAATTTAAATTCAAATTTGCCATTTTAAATTGGGACACCAACTTTTCGCCTTTTTCCCGAAGAAAGAGGGGAGTGTGAGGACCCATATATGGACCCTCACAAATAGCAACCAACCATCGGTGCACTGACCGAAGGGATCAAAGTGCAGCTAAACCGTTGGGGCATTTACCGTTATAACGGTAAATGTCGGCTGCCGGCGTTGGAAAGGTACGACAAATACCAACCAACGCGGAGCCGTCAAACTGAACACATCAAAAACATCAACAACCACATCTGTTCGAAAGGATCGAACAGGACGAAGGATACAAGGTAAGATCTGATAGGGAGGTCCTTGCTACGTGGAAGTAGTGCAGTGCCATCCTTAAAACACCAAATTAAGCCCTAGCGAGTCTGAGTGGAGAGTCTGGCAGGAGTGCTTCAGTACGAGTCTTGGTGTAGGTCGGAGAGTCTGGCGAGTCCTTGTAAAAGACAGGAGTGCCATTGACGAATCCTGACGAGAACAAGAGTGCCTGAAGCGAGTCCTTGCGTTACCAGAGTGCTAGGCGTAGCCAAGGTGGAGAAAAGGTGCCTGCACTGGTTCTTAGCGAACAAGGTCGCGTCCTTGTCGATCTTACGACTAAAGGACACGTACTCTAGGTGAGTCCTTGCGAAAGTCGGAGAGTCGGGCGAGTCCTGGTGAAAGACCGGAGTGCCTAAGACGAGTCCTGACAAGTGCAAGGAGGGCCTAAGAGGTTTCCTCGCCGGCCAGGATCACCGAAGGACATCCCAGCCAAGAGTAAATAATTTGTAAATAATTTCTTAAAGGCAAGTGTGCCTAATAAGTAGGGTTTTGAATAAATAAAAGACCAACAAATTTAAATAAATACGTCTTCTTAATTATCGTCAGTGCTTCACACAATAAATTTGTTGCACGAATCCTTAGACCGCCTGAGCTTAGCCCAGCTTAAACTCGGGTCAACCGAAGGTTCGTTACACCACTAAACAGCTTTATATCTCCCTCGTTACGCCCATTCTGGAATATGGATCCTGTGTATGGTCTCCATATTACCAAACATTTCAAAACCAACTTGAATCTATGCAGAAGCAGTTCTAAATCTTTGCTCTTCGTGGACTCAATTGGGTCCCAATTCTAGACATCTTCCTTCTTATGAAAGTAGGTTTCATCTTATCAACCTTCATTCACTTAATAGCCGCAGGATTTTCCATGGTGTTATTTTTCTGCATAAACTTCTTTCTGGTGAAGTTGATTCAATTCCACTTGTCAGCCTTATTAGTTTGTCAGTACCGTCTCGCCTTACTAGAAATTATACTCCTCTCTATCTTAAGAATTGTCATACTAACTACGCTCAGCATGAATCTTTCCGCAGTCTTTGCTTAATTTTTTTACATGCTGACTGCTCTTTGTCAACATTTTTCGAATAAATAAAAGATATACTAAGCTGGAAAAGGGTGCGTGATCACCAGATATCTTTCGCATGAAAAGTTACCATCGGCTTTCCGTTTAAATCTTCCAATTGATACAACGTATTAATAATTTTGTTCACTACATGAGCTTTAACACCGACAGGTGCCAATTTTGCGTTAAAGCCAGCTGCTAGATTGCTTAGAACGAAATTTCTTTTGTTCATTTTTTGGCCAACATCGAATGAACGTGGTCTAGTTCGTAAATCATACGAGCGACGATTTTTGTCGTACGCCTTGCTCATGACTTTATTAATGTTCTCACGAATTAGGCGAAAGTTATCTATTCGATTTAGTTTGTCAATTCCTTCACTAAGCATTGACAACTTATTCAGCACTTTAAATCTTGGCCATGTGTTATCATATGTTGTCCGAAGACTATAAAATAAGGAGATGTGAGTATCGGCTAATGAATGTAATTTCTCAGTGAGCAATTAATGCTGCTGAGAAAAATATCCCAATCACGATGATCGGAACGCACATAGGCTCGGAGCGCGGCGTTAATAGAGCGAATTACTCTTTCCGCTGCATTAGATGTGGTGCATACGCTGCTGTATAAACGTGTTGCACTCCATACATGTATAGAAAGGTGGCAAAATCAATGCCCTTAAATTGTGTACCATTGTCGCTCACAACAATTTCAGGAACGCCACAGCATAGAAGTATTTAATCTTTTAAAATCTGAATAATGATCTTGGCCGTGAATTTCTTTATGGCTTTAAGAAAAGCAAATTTTGACAAATGATCTAGAGTGATGAAAATTCCTATGAATCCGTTTTTGGTGCGCGGAAAGGGTCCTATAAAATCTACGTATTGTAAGGACAAAATAAAGTCACACTCAGATCAATTGTTTGTTTTTCTATGTTCTCTTAATTGTTAATGAATTTATTGATCGTTCACTTCAGTTTTTTTTTGTTACATCCGGATCCGTTCACTGCCGAGTCAGTATACATACTATCCTTACTCTATATGTAGAACATCTTCCTCTTACTCAATTAGCGTTGCCAGATTGTTAATTTACATATGGTCGCGAGATATTAAGGGTATTCTTGGTATTCTTCTGATAACTTAAATCTAGTGTACACATATCTTTTGTGTGAACAATAATTCTAGTATATACATTTGTGTATACGTATGATATTAACATATATCTTCAGTTGGGCCATCCTGACAATTAATCGTCTCGATTACACTTATAATAACTTTTTTATTTTGATTCTCTAATGTTGCTTTCTCTTTTCTTATTTCTTATACAACTATAATTTTCTTTTTCTGACTTTGATTTTTCATTTGTTTTAATAATTTTGATTCCTCATTCTCTGCTTTTAAAGGTTATTCTTCAGACCTTGAAATTTTAATTTGTTTTCCTGACTTTGATTTTTCTTCATCAAACTTATCATTTCCTTTTTTAATTTTTGTCTGTTCGATATCTTCTTCGTCTGACTGTTTATTTTCTTCTTCTTTGTCTGACTTTTTACTTAAATCTTCTTCTAGTTTTTCACTTACTTCTTCCTCTGATTTTTCACTTAAATCTTCTTCTGATTGTTAATTTTCTTCTTCTTCTGACTTTTTACTTACTTCTTCTGGTTTTGACATTTCTTTAATATTAATCATTGGCTTTGCTGCTTCCCAGATACCTTTTTATGGTATTTGTGCTAATTGAAATCCTTCGACGTCTGATACAGCATATCTATCATTTGGAAATACTTTATTAACTTTATACGGACCTTTATATTTTGGTAATTCTTTT
The DNA here is from genome assembly GCA_949708635.1 of Hirtodrosophila cameraria. Lineage (NCBI taxonomy): Eukaryota > Metazoa > Arthropoda > Insecta > Diptera > Drosophilidae > Hirtodrosophila > Hirtodrosophila cameraria. The sequence goes on from OX453089.1 coordinate 37,106,294, forward strand.
TTACATGCTCCTGGTACACTTACAAAATTCTTTTAAACTATATAATCTCCTGCTTTATATTTTCTTTGAATTCTACCTTTGTTTTTTCGTTCTTCATTGTATATTTGACTTTTCTCTTTATTTTTTCTTGCAACTTATCTTATCTCAGTAAGGTTTCTTTCCAGTTCTGTTTCATTTAAGTGCTCTCTTAAAAAATCAATAACGACTCCTCTTTGATTTACTCCAAATAAAACTTCACTTGGCGTTGTACCTGTGCCTCTATGTACAGTGCTGTTTAAGGCAAATTCTATTTCTGGTAAAACATTATCTAGTGACCTTTCTGTTCCTGCACTTCTTAATTTGGCTAGCATT